>JAJPUD010007254.1:0-26284 GCA_023553655.1 Myrmecobius fasciatus
GTGTCTGATATCTTATCCTGCCAGGTGAGCTCCTGCCTCATGGGAATCCATACAGACTAGAGATGTTGGAAGAGAGAATGATTATCAACCACCTTGTAAAGCAAATTCAAACTGGGCTTATAAATCTAATCTAGTGTCTGGGGACCCCTAATCTAGAGTTAAGACACTGCCAGGAGAATGAGTTAGGCACCATAGTAGAGTATCCTGGGTAATAATGCAGGTCTCTTAGGTATCAAGGAATGGTGCACTCCAAAAGGGGAGGAGAGGAGAGTGGTAGACACAAAATGGAATTAAGCAGAGGCACTAAAAACAAAGTCTGCATCTTCCCACTGTCCTTCCCCTGATTTGCCTAGGATCAGATCCCAGTTTCCAACATAGTTGTGTCCTATTCCCTACACTAATAGTATTCATCTCTTGCCACACTTTGGTGCCTTCTCCTCTCAACTTTCAGGGACACAATTTTTGGTGATTATAAGTCCTGAGATCCTGTGAGATGTTTCAAGTTTTTATTAAGTCTTCAGTGAGCTATTGCCACAAGACTCAGAGCCAGAGGCACAAGACAGCAAGAACAGTGTTGTCCACCCAACTGGCAACCCCTGGATGGATTCCAGGACAAACTAGTATTTTACTGGCCTGAATCTCTGCTGCTTCAGGATATTGCCTAACTTGACTTTATGGCCCTGATGCAATGTGGTAATGATGTTTCCTTTCCTAGGGTCTGTGTACATCTAGAGGTACTAAGGGAGGGGCAATAAGAAATAGACCCTTATGGTAAGGCAATATGAACTTAGATTTATGGGACCTAGGTTCAAACCCCAGTTGAAGCCAGATCCACATCTAACCAGAGTTTGGGCAATTCAGTCTTTCTGAGCCTCAGTGTTCATAAAATGAAAGGGTTAGACTATATAATCTCTAAATTCCCTTATCAATTTTCTATGGCATTCCCAAGGTCACCCTGGCTAGAAAGTATCAATACAGATGTGCAATCCACCAGCTCCCCAACCCCCAACTTCATCAGACTGCTGGCTGTTGTTGCTTTGAAGATTTCCAAAGAGAAGGTGCCACAGAAGTAGAAAAATGGATTTTTGTACCATTCAATTCGATTTAAATCCCTCCTTATACAGAAAGTCTTTTCCCATTTCCCTTAATGGTAGTGCAACTAGAAGATTTAGCAAATAGAGTACAGGGCCAGGATTTGGGAAGATCATAGTTCAAATCTACTTTGACAAATCCAAGTGTCTGATATGAGTTATGTGACTCTGGACAGGTCATTTAGGCTGTTTCCTCATCTGTAAAATGAGAATAATAGCACCTATATCCCAGATTTGTTTTAAGGATCAAATGAGATGACTCTAAAGTGTTGAGCACAGCCTAATATATAGTAAATGTCATATAAATGATACATTTTTTATTTCCTATTTATTCTGTATATAGTTTGTGTGTATATAGCTACTTGTGTGCTCTTTCCCCCATGAGACAGAGAATTCCTCAATAGCACAACTATTTTTTGTCTTTTTTTTAATATATCCCCAGTGCTCAGAACTGTGCCTGATGTATAGTAGGGCCTTAACATTTATTGACCAAATTCAAGTATAGGGATTGGCTATGGTAAAACATGGGGAGAACAAGATACGGTCCTAGCTTTCACTCTCCCAAATGGGATAGGAGGAGGGATGATCCGTATAAATCAGTGTAGTAGAAGGTAGAAAGGTATGCAGAGGGGGAGAGGAAGGAGGAGTACTCTGGAAAATTTGAGAGAACACTTTAAGTTGGGGCACAGATGAGGGTCGGTAAATCCATGTCATTTATAGTGAAATCTTACCTCGTTGCATACCATCATCTGTCTTATTTATGTTCCTTGTTTTTGAGCTATTTGCATTTGAAAGTCCCTTCCCCTTTTCCCCCTGAGTCTCCCTCTGTTTTCCTATTTGAAGTGTACGTGCTACCATGGAAACATCACTCTTGTGGGGCATGGCTGGTGCCATCCACAAGTGAAATACAAAGGCCAATTTCAGGATGTCTGGAAACCCAAGAATATGGCTCAGGAAATAGATGTCCTCATTATGGGGTAAATTTCGCAATTGCAGACACTGTGTCATGAATATAAACACACCCAGAAATAAGAGATGGAACAGATGAGAATTTTAAGATCTTTATTGGTTCTCCTATGCCTAGATCATCCACAGAACAGAGACAGGAGAGGAGGATTAAAATACATCATACAGTACACAGAATGGAACATCAGCCAACTAGCTAGGAGGAACATCTGGAAAAATGCACAAGTGGATGCCAGAATGTACTTATAAACACAAACCAACTGGATGAAATGAGAAAGGACACCTTGGGAAAATATGGGGAGATGTGGTTTGGAGGACAGAGTACTGGATTGCAAGGAGGCAGACTTGGCTTTTAATTCTGGTCTCACCATTGACTTGCTGGGTTACTTTGGACAAGTCACTTCTCCAAGTGCTCTTAGCTTCCCCACCTGTAAGATGAAATGATTGAAATAAATGACCTGTCAGATCTACTACATCTCCCTTGTTCTATCATTCAATGCATTAAATATTTTTTGAGAAGTTGTATGAAAATCTAAGTTTTCTTTTTAAAAAAAGTCTTAAGATGCACTATGGGAGTTTGATAAAAATGTTCTGTAATGATTCTTTTTGTAAAGCTTTTTTTTATTTTTATTTTTTTATGATGGGAATAGGAAGAAGGAAAAAAACATACATTAGGAGTTAGAATTTCTAGACCTGACACTAGCTATAGATTTTTAATTTTTTATTACATTATATCTTATTTTTCCTCAATTACACATAAAAACAATTTTTGACATTTCTTTGATATTGAGTCCAAATTTATCCTCCTCTCCCTTCCCTGAGACAGTAAGCAACTTGACACAGTTTAGACACATGCATATTTATTTCCATATTAGTCATGTTATGAAAGAAAATACAGACCAAAAACACCCACACAAAGTAAATAAAATGAGAAACAGTATCCTTGGATCTGCATTCAGACTCTACCATTTCTTTTTCTGGAGGCAGATAGCATTTTTCAACCTAAGTCCTTTGAAATTGTACTGGATCATTGTATTACTGAGAATAACTAAGTCATTCACAGCTGATCATCATTCAATATTGCTATTACTGTGTATAATGTTCTCTTGGTTTTGTTCAGTTCATTTTGTATATGTTCATATGTCTTTTCATGTTTTTCTGAAGTCATCCTTCTCATTTCTTATAGCACAGTAGCATTTCATTACAATCATGTATCAGAACTTGTTCAGCCATTTCATAATTGATGTACATCCCCTAAATTTCCAATTCTTTGCCACCAGAAAAGAGTTGCTTTAAATATTTTTGTACAAATAAGTCCTTTTCTATTTTTAAAAAAATCTCTTTATGATAACCTAGTAGTGGTATCACTAGACCAAAGGGAATGCATAGTTTTTATAGCCTTTGGGGCATAGTTCCAAATTGCTCTCCAGAATGGATGAAACAGTTTGCAACTCTACCATTAGTATCCCAATTTTCCCATATCCCTTCCAACTTTTATCATTTTTCTTTTCTGTCATAATAGCCTGATATGTTTGATATGGTTCCTCAGAATTGTTTTAATTTTCATATCTCTCATCAACAGTGATTTAGATCATTTTTTCACATGACTACAAATAACCTTGATTTCTTCATCTGAAACCTGACTATTCATATCCTTTTACCATTTATCAATTGAGGAATGACTTATATTCTTATAAATTTGATTCAGTTCTCTATATATTTGAAAAATAAGGCCTTTATCAAAGACAACTACTGTAAAATGTTTTCACTATTGGCCTCAAATTTTTGAGAAAATCAATTTTCTTCTAGGGATTACATTTTTTTTGCTCTGAGAAATGAGGTTTGCACGTAGTTTAGATGACCTATAAGGTCCCTTCTAGCTTCAACATTATAGGATAAGCTCTCATCACATTTAGTAAATCTTAATTTTCATATCTTATATATACTTAGAATAAAGTACATCTACACATTGCAATTTGTTCTGTTATGTGACAAACAACATTTTAAAAAGTGTCATGGAAGCCAGAAGAACAGATTTTAAAGCAGTTTTTAAAAAAATCACAGGAAACTTAATTTTTGAAGATGATGAAGCAGAGTTAGAGACAAAGCATTAGAATTAAATACATTTCTCCGAATCTTATGGCTAATGCTCTTTCATTGAAACCACATACCCAATACAAAATTAGCATACTTTATCTACCAACTAACTTGTTTTTTTATTTAAAGAATATGACTTCTCAGTGTGGAGCTCCTTCCACCAACATAAGTAGCATCCTTTCTATTCCTTATATGGTCTTCATTAATTGCAGCATTCATCAAATATGTGTATACATATATAAACTGCTGTCAACTTGGTTTATCAGTCAATCAAAAAGCCTTGCTTACTACACATCAGGCACAAAAACAAACTCCCTGCCCTTGAGTAGTTTATGTCTAATGGTAGAAGACAACACATAAAAGGTGAGGTAGTGATGGTAGTAGTGGTGATAAGATTCCCTGAATTGGTCCTTGAACAAAAGACATATTCTATCATTGGGCCTGGATTCAAAACCCTTTTAGCTTTGCTAAATGAACCAGAGGTTCAATTTCCCAGAGGATAGAAGGTCCCTTCTACATTGTGTAAAAATACCACCGATCTAATATGGTAAAATATAAATTTGTCTTTTCTCCTTTTAGTTGGCACCATCCATTGGAAGATATTTCCTTTCACAAAACCTGTTTATCTCAGTTTTCCTTCCCCAAGACTCAGACACCTGTTAAAGCTCATGTGCTCTCCAAATAATTCTCACATTCTCAATTTCCTTTACTGAACATTTTTCAGACTGGATCTAACTGGCCATTTGGCCAGTGTTAAGACATTATCATCCTGATTAATCTGCAAAGGATCACACATAAAACTACCCTGTGACAACATCTTTTGGCTTCTTGGGCTCAGACCAGTTGCTAGCATAATTAAATGGGAAGAGACCCAAAACAAGATGATGAAACAAATGCAGTTTTATTTGAAAACATCCAAGGATTCTGTGGTAGATCCAACAGCATGGCTGTGGTACTTCTTGCTATTCCTGATTTCCTTTATTTTGGCAGCTCCTGGTAAGATATAAAATCAGGCCAGTTCTCTGTAAGCAAAAAGAAATGGAAAACTGGAGTTGACATCTGATTCACTTAAAATTCACATTTGCCTATGTAATTGACTTTGGCTATAGACAACTGGCTACTATATTTTTGCACTTATAAAAATTATGAGGAAATCAGATAACAAAAAAAAAAGTTGGCTGAATGAATGGATGATGACTAACTCCGTAGGAACAAGGAGTGTATTGTGCCATCTCTATACATTTTTTTGGTCTGTTTTCCTTTTGTCTCATTTTTCCCTATCTACCTAATAAACATTTGTAAGAGGCAGGAAATATAATATGTTTTTCAAGGGAGGAGTTCATATTGTATCTTCTAGCTCCTCTAGTCTTACTGTACTGTGTTCTACACATAGAAGACCCTTCAAGAATAAAGAACAATAACCAATCAAACAATTGAATAAATAAGAAATGTAGTTTGATAAAGCATGTTAGGATGTTCTCCAGAGAAGCAAAATTACAAATAATTAAAAAAACGGCAGAATCACAGAATATGAGAATTGGAAAGGATCTTCTTGGTCAGAATTTATATATGAAAAGAATTCCCATTTTAAGCTACTTGACAAGTGGCATAAAGTCTCTTTGAAGAGTTAGAAAGAGGGGAAATCTGCTATTTTTGTTTGATGGTTTCAGATGTATGTTTTATCTTCCCTATTAGACTATAACCTCCATGAGGGAAGGGATCTTCAACATAACCCTACTCTCAAGTTGGTTGGTTGGTTATCCTTCATTATCAAAGAAACCTAAAATTGCATCACTATGTTGGAATCAAGGTACAGTGTATCCAACTGAGTTAGACTCTATTACAGGTTGGGCACAATAGTTCCATATTACATCCAAAGTTAGTAACTAAGTAAGGGAGAAGGACTGTATTTATGATTTTATTGGTTTATGGAACTCATAGATGAGGAAATTCCTTCTGTCAATGGGAGCCAGTATTAATCTAACTAATAGTTTGAGAATCACCTAGAACATTGAAATGTTGAGTGACTTGCCAGGGACACAGAACTATGGATCAGGAGCAGGACCTGAATCCAGGTCTTCATGGATTATACTCTTCCCTTATGCCATGCTGCTTCTGACAAACTTAATAAATGTTGTAAAGTTGAAATAAATTTCGCACATGCATTTTGTGTTTTAATAGTAAATATTCTATGAAATTAATGTCACAGTTAAACTACTACTATGTCTCATTTTTTAAAAGCCTGAATCAATTTATACTTTGGTCAAATCACTTCCTTTCTCTGGGTTTTTTCATCTGTGAAATGGCAGGATTAGACTAGAGGATCTCTAAGATTTCTTCCAACACAAACTCAACAACTATATAAATTGTAATAAAAACACAGATGATTCATTCATTGGGTTGGGTTGGGTTTGGTATTCTTTTTTTATTATGATTTTATGGTGCTCACATTGTCATAACAGGCTTTCAACCTGGATAGTTGCCCTTGCAAAACTATGTTACAAATTTGCTGAAATTTTGGACTAGAATGATACAATTTTAGAACAAGAAAGGATCTGAAAATATAAAAATATCAAGAGTTGGAAGGGACTTTAGAGAAATCAAACGTCTCATGTTACTGATGAAGAAACTGAGATTCAGATATTGGTCAAAGTCATAAAGCTAGCTGATAGCAAGCCCAGAACTTGAACCCAGGTCACAATCTTTTACAAGGATGCTGGGAATTGGATTTATTCCAACTAAGAATATTTTATATTTTGCAGAATTTCTCTGCAGGACTTAAAAATTCTTCAGAGAATACAGCTGCAACCGAACAGCTTAAAGAATTCCCCTGCCTTAGGAAAATCACTGAAACTCACTAGGTGTCAGCTTACTCCCTGATAAAAAAAAAAAAGAAATTAGACTGACTCTTTGCATTTCTAAATCACTGAGCTTTTTTTCTTATTTGTAAAATGGGTATAAACAATGCCTGTCCTACCTCCCTCAGAGAAGGCCAAGTGAGACTTATTATTGCATCACAAAAATGGGATAGTGACTCTGGTGGTAGTCAGTTTCATTCAGAAGAAAAATTTACATCTTCTTGTATCTGTCAATAATATACTGAGATTTTAAAATGTTGGCCTTTCCATTTAATAAAAATCTTACAATAGTAACATTCTCCAAAGTGAGTACTTTTTAACATTCTTTTTTTTTCTGATTCGTGATAGGAAACATAGTTATCTCTTGCTTTCTCTTGGAAAACCCAATACTCCTGCTACTGGCAGAACTAAAACAGAATTCTACCATCAAAGCTAGAGAAATCAATCACTATGTAGGGAAGGAGACAGGGAGCCTTCGATACCCAGAGGACAACATAGACATTGAGATCAATATGGACATTAGTTCTTATACACAATGACAACCATATTGTTCAAAGGTCAACTGTGAATGCCCAAGTCATTCTACCGAATATAATACTCAAATCAACTACAAAGAACCTATGAAGGAAGGACCTATCCAACTCCAGCAAACACTAATAATAGAAGTATGCATAGTACGGTCTTATATATATTTATATATTCATATCAAATAGTGGCCTTCTCTAATTAGTTCAGGATAGGGAGGGAGGGAGACAGTTGAGACCTTAAAATTTAACAAAAAATACATTAGACTAAATTTTAAAAAAATTAATTCGGGGTGGTGCTAGGTGAGAAGCACAAAAGCAATTCACTTAATTAGGTAAGGTAGTGCTAATGGGTCAAAGCAACCTTTATATAGGGGCCTGCTACTGCTGGGATGGGAGGTGGTATAATTTAGTAATTGAGTAATGAGAAATTGATGCAAGAAGCCTCTAGGATATTGTGAATTTCTATTTAGATAAACATGCTTCTTTCAATTTGAGAATGTCATCTAAAACCAAGCAGATCTGGATACACAGTAGCGATAACATTCTCCCAAAATGGAAGGTGATCTGGGGTCCTTGATTTATACAAGATCTTTGAGGCTAAATGACAGTATGTTCTAGACCAGAGGCATCAAACTCAAATGGAAAGGAATCGCTGCACCTGCATGTTGACTTTGAAAAACTCAAGTTAACATTACTTATGCTGTATCTAATTTTTATTTATTTTGTTAAACATTTTCTGATTACATTTTAATCTGGTTCAAGCAGAACTCAGGAATTTTACAACTTAAGCCCAGAGTGACACTTCTGTCTAGATGATCTCTGTACCTGAAGGGTGGTTATTCTGAGCAGGGACAAAAATATGATGCTTGGTGGTACAAATTTGAAAATACATCTTCTACATCTTTATCCAAGTCAATGAGGAAAATGATTAAGAAGGAGCATTAAGGATTGTAGTCACCATATATGAACCCAGAGTTGGTAAGAGGGAGACTTAAAAACTTGGAGAATAACTAGATCCAACTTCCTGCAAGTAGGCTTTTGTGAAACCAGTGGTGGCAATACTTAAGTTCAGAGTAAGAGGAAGTTCGAGGTTTGATCCTGCACCATTACAGCTGTCTGCAAGGCAGGGAAAGTGTTTTATCCCAGACAAGGAAAAGTCTGGCGGCATCCCCCTCTGTGGTGGTGAGCACTGTGCCCAGCCAGAGAGGATTTTCCTTGGCAGAGGATTTTGGCCTTGCCTGGGAATAAGGCTAACATCACCCACAAAGAAGATACAAGGAGCCAAGGAAGGCAAAGCAACAACTAGGAAGTACCAGCTGCTAAGAACCATATGGCACTGCCATCAAGACCACATGGAGAAAAATAACTTCTGAGACACTGACATATGTACTTTCTGGGAAGGAACCAGAAAGCGAGGAGCCAGCCATTCAGAAAGTAATGCGTGACATAGACTGTTGGGAGTGATTGATAAGGGAAGCCTTGTCTACTGACACATATTGGAAGCAGAACTAGATCTATGAGACATATCGTGAAGGTAATATGGCAGATTATCTCAATTACCTTTTTTTCTCAAAAGAGCCTGCTTATTTTTTTAGGCAGATAGGACAGCCCTGGGGCTTTGGCAGGGAATAGGATGGTTACCAGCTGAATCAATGATCTCTACTTATAATCTCTTGTTTGGGGATGTCAAGGGAGCTGTTAATATGGTGATCCTGAATCAGGAAATCAAAATACATTTGCCAGCAATTTGATGATTGGACCAGGATGATTTGTGGGAGGGATCTCAGGAACCAGGGATTTTTAATATAGAACAGGGATATAAAGGATAAAAGTATAGGATCTAGACTACTTAACTGATTCATGGCAATTAAGGATAAAACAATAAACAAACAACTATTAAGCACCTACCATGTGCTATGTATTATAATCATAAGCCAAGAGACTCTTTAATTATGGGAATTTATAACAGGATACTCTCATTTATATCCTCCATTGGCATTAGAAGTCTGAGGATACCATCTATTGGATATCCACAAAGTTACAGTAAGTTTACAAATTGGCTGTCAGCAGCAGCCAACTTTTCCCCTTCTCACAAGGAGACAAATTATCCGGAAGGATCAATGGGTAAGGTTCTCAGAGCATTATTCCCAACTATCCCTTTTCCCTTCCAAGTGTAACAAGAGCAAAGTATTTTCCTAGGCAGATCAGAGTACAGGGCTTTCATGGGACAACCTGCTAAATAATTTCTAGATTCTTCAGTCATGATAGATTGAAGGTAGTACAATGTTTCTCACCTTTCAAATACTGTTTAGGCTTGATTGACTTACATGGCCTCAATATATCAGCTAGATTATATGGGTTCCTTGGCAGCTGGCTTAGCTGGAAAATTTCAACAGCTCTCCACGTTATCTCTTATGGGCTCGCTTGGCCACTTACTGATTTATTGGGGCATGGAAGTAGATGAAATTCTCTAGTTTGGGCAGTGGGGACCATGCTTGTGAGAACATTTTTATAATGGAAGCCGAGCCAGGTGACACAGAGCAATGACCCTAGCATCAGGAAGACCTGAGTTCAAATCTGATCTCAGACACATACTAGCTGTGTGACCCTGGTCAAGTCACTTAACCCTCTTTGCCTCAGTTTCCTCATCTATAAAATGAGCTGAAGAAGGAAATGACAAATCACTCCAGTATCTCTACAAAAAACAAAAAACAAACAAACAAAAAAAGCCCAAATGGGATTATGGAGAGTTGGACAGAGCAAAAGAGTCCACATGAGGCATATGATTGTTACAATCAGCATCTACAGGGAGACCAGAGAATTTCACACATACTTTAATATTAAACATTTCCCATTTTGCAGATGCTGGAATGCCCCCCTCCTTAAACAAAAAACAATTCCTTTTTCTCAAACATCCTATTCTTCATTTGTGCCAACTCCATATTTCCTAGGATTAACTTTTCTTCCCTTTCAGCAAAGTAGAGGCCTAGGCAACTATGTACCTGTTGCCCTGATTTTAAGAGTAATCAACTTGCTCTTTAGAGGACAGATCTAGAAAACAAAATAATATTGGCTCATGAACACTCAGTCTGGGGACAGAAGGGTTCTCAGAAGTGAAAGAAAAAGTTAAGATGGCAGGAATGAAGATGGTTTTTGCTTTTATAGAGAGCCTATAAAATGTTGTCAGTGGTCTAGAGAACTAGGAATGATGATGGCATCAGAATACAAACCATAAAGGTTATGCATTGGTGATCTAGTAAGCAATAGCTATCAAAAGTACCATATACAAATATCAGTGGAGCTATACACAACTGGACTTCCAAAGTGCACTAAAATAAACAACCAGGAGTTCAACACAGATTATGGGATTAGAGGGCGGCACAGTCATATGGTCAGGCAAAAAAAATGTATAATCAGGAAGTCCACAGGACAGGAGAGAACAAGAGGGAGAGAATAAAGTTAGGTAACAGAATCAAGACACAACTAAGGAAGCACTTTGATCTCCTAAGGAAGTTTTGGATAACTTTTTCCATTCTTCTTACCATGATAATAACCAATCCTAAGGCTTGGCTCAGAGACTCTCTGGCAATGATTTCCACTGCTGGCCAGCTGAGGAGTGAATAAGGGAGGGTGGAAAAAGCAGAGGAGGTTCCCTGACACAATCCCATTGTGTTCTAGAAGCAGGACCATTCTTTCTCAACAATGTATCATTTTGGGGGGCGGAGCCAAGATGGCAAACTTCAGACAGCATCCTCTGTGAACTTCTGAGACCTTCCCTCAGACCCAGACAAATTGAGCCTTCGAACTGGTTCGGGAGTGAGGGTTCCACCAAACACTTGGACTACAACGCACTTCTATCAAATATCTACTTTGAAAGAACTTCTGAGGTCAGTTTTACACGGGCAGGGGATCGAGCAGCTCCCAGCGCTCAGACGCCAGGGCGCAGCCGGGGTGCAAGTCCGGGGCTGGAAAGGACCAGAAGATTTTAGGCTGCCAGAAGTCTCTGGGAGACGCTTGGGCCACTTTGCTCTGCTTGTGGGCAGGTGCTTTGGCAGGTCTACCTTTGATAAAGGGTAGATTGAGAGCAGCTGAAAGTGTGGTCCTAGGGCGGATCTAGCGAGATCAGCCCCAGACCGGAAGTCAACTCAGCAAATTGCCCCAGGGCAAACTGAAATCGCTGCTGCTGCAGAATTCCCTGCTGTTGACTGATACCTTTGCTGAAAATCATGAGCAAGAAGAAGAGAGCTCTCACCATAGACAGCTTTTACGGAAAGAAACTAGAGAAGTCCCCAGATCCTGAGATTCTGAAAACAATCCCAGATGAAGCCACAAAGGTGAACTTAAGCTGGTCTCCCTTTCAGAAGGCTTACCTGGAAGATTGCATAAAGAATCTCAAAAGAGACCTAGAAGAAGATGGGGGAAATAAATTGAAAGCAGTTCAAGAAGGAAACATCGCCCTGCAACAGAGATGTGAAAAACTGGAAAATAAGTCTGGTGAATTGGAAAAAGACAACAATTCACTAAAAAACAAAATTGGTGAATTGGAAAAAGTCACCAAATCACAAGAAAATAAAAATAGTGAATTGGTAAAAGACAACAATTCACTGAAAGATAAAATTAGTGAATTGGAAAAAGACAACAATTCACTGAAAAATAAAATTGACAAAATAGAAAAAGAATGCAATGAACCAAAAAATTCAATTGGCCAGTTACAAAAGGAGCTAAAAAAAGATAGCTGAAGGAAATAATACCTTAAAAATTAAAATTGAACAAATTGAAATGAATGACTCAATATGACTTCAAGAATCAGTCAAACAAAAACAAAAAAAAATGAAAAAATGGAAGAAAATATGAAATATCTCCTAGGAAAAACAACTGACTTGGAAAACAGATCCAGGAGAGACAATCTAAGGATTATTGGACTCCCTGAAAGTCACGATGAAAAAAAGAACCTTGATGCTATCTTCCAGGAAATCATGAAAGAGAATTGCCCATATGTTTTAGAATCAGAAGGCAAAATTGGCATTGAAAGAATTCACCGATCACCTCCTGAAAGAGACCCCAAAATTAAAACCCCAAGGAATATCATGGCCAAATTTCAGGACTATCGCACCAAGGAAAAGATATTGCAAGCTGCTAGAAAAAAACAGTTCAAATACCGAGGAACTGTAATTAGAATTACACAGGATCTGTCAGCTTCCACATTGAAGGATCAAAGGGCCTGGAATCAGATATTCAGAAAGGCAAAAGAACTTGGATTACAGCCAAGAATAAGCTATCCAGCTAGAATGAGCATCATTTTCCAGGGAAGAAGATGGTCATTCAATGATACAGGAGAATTTCACCTTTTTCTAATGAAAAGACTAGATCTGAACAAAAAATTTGACCTCCAAACACAGAACTCTAGAGAAGCGTAAAAAGGTAAAAGGGAAAGAACTCTCGAGAACTATATCTCTACTAGGGGTATCCTTAAGGAATGGGGGTATAATTTGATTTTACTTTGATAATAATCGGAAAGAAATTAGAGGTGGAAGGTACATCATACCGTAAGAAAAAGGGGGGGAGGGGAATGGAGGTAAAATAAAGTAAAAATAAAAAGGAGGTAAAATAAGGCAAAGTCTCATGAAGAGACATAGAAAATCTAATATAATTGAGGGAAAGAAGGGAGGGTGATGAGTATTCTTACTCTCATTAGATTGGGCTGTAAAAGAGTATATCAGATGCACTTGATTTCAGGGAAAAACTTGGCCCTCTGTATAGGGAAGTAGGAGGGAAAGGAGGAAAAGAAAGCAATAAATTAATAGAAGGATTAGGGGAAAGGTGTAAAAAAGAGGAAGGGTTTTAAAGGGGGGAGGACTGTTAGAGGGAGATGGTCATCAAAAACAAAATACTGGGGAGAGGGGAAGGGAGTAAGGGGAAAAGGAAGAGAAAAATATAACTTTGGGTAAATAAGATGGCAGGAAATATAGATATAGTCATTTTAACTGTGAATGTGAATGGGATGAACTCTCCCATAAAACGGAAACAGCGGACTGGATTAAAAGCCAGAATCCTACAATATGTTGTTTATAAGAAACACATCTAAAACATAGAGATACATACAGAGTGAAGGTAAAGGGCTGGAGCAGAATCTTTTATGCTTCAAGTGAACAAAAAAAGCAGGGATAGCAATCCTTATCTCAGATCAAGTAAAAGCAAAAATAGATCTAATTAAAAGAGATAAGGAAGGAAACTATATTTTACTAAAGGGTACCATAGACAATGAAGCGGTATTAATACTAAACATATATGCACCAAGTGGTATAGCATCCAAATTCCTAGAGGAGAAACTAACAGATGCAAGGAGAAATAGACAGTAAAACTATACTAGTGGGGGATCTCAACCTTGCTCTCTCAGAATTAGATAAATCAAACCACAAAATAAATAAGAAAGAAGTTAGGGAGATAAACAAAATGTTAGAAAAGTTAGGTATGACAGATCTCTGGAGGAAATTGAATGGTGATAGAAGGGAGTATACTTTTTCCTCAGGAGTTCATGGAACTTATACAAAAATTGATCATGTGTTAGGGCATAAAAACCTCAAAATCAAATGCAGAAAAGCAGAAATAGTAAATGTATCCTTTTCAGATCATGATGCAATAAAACTCACATGTAATATAAGGCCAGGAGAAAATAGACCAAAAGTTAATTGGAAATTAAATAATCTAATCCTGAAGAATGAATGGGTGAAAGAGCAAATTATAGACACAATCGATAATTTCATCCAGGAGAACGACAATAATGAGACAACATACCAAAATTTGTGGGACAAGGCTAAAGCGGTTATAAGGGGTAACTTTATATCTCTAGATGCTTATTTGCATAAAATAGAGAAAGAGAAGATCAATGAATTAGGGTTACAATTAAAAAAACTAGAAAAAGAGCAAATTAAAAACCCTCAATTAAATACCAAATTGGAAATTCTGAAAATTAAAGGGGAGATTGATAAAATTGAAAATAAGAAAACTATTGAATTAATAAATAAAACTAAAAGTTGGTTTTATGAAAAAACCAACAAAATAGATAAGCCTTTAGTTAATTTGATCAGAAAAAGGAAAGAGGAAAATCAAATTGTTAGTATCAAGAATGATAAGGGAGAACTTTCCTCCAATGAAGAGGAAATTAGAGTAATAATTAGGAGTTACTTTGCCCAACTTTATGCCAATAAATTTGATAATGTAAATGAAATGGAGGAATATCTACAAAAATATAGATTGCCCAGGTTAACAGAAGAGGAAATAAATTATTTAAATAGTCCCATTTTAGAAAAAGAAATAGAACAAGCTATTAATCAACTCCCTAAGAAAAAATCTCCAGGGCCAGATGGTTTTACATGTGAATTCTACCAAACATTCAAAAAACAATTAATTCCAATTATATACAAACTATTTGAAAAAATAGGGACAGAAGGTATACTACCAAATTCCTTCTATGATACAGATATGGTGCTGATAGCTAAACCAGGTAGGGTGAAAACAGAGAAAGAAAACTATAGACCCATTTCCCTAATGAATATTGATGCAAAAATTTTAAATAAGATTTTGGCAACAAGATTATAGAAAGTTATCTCCAGGATAATACATCTTGACCAAGTAGGATTTATACCAGGAATGCAGGGCTGGTTGAATATCAGGAAAACTATCAACATAATCAATTATATTCATAACCAAACTAACAAAAACCATATGATTATCTCCATAGATGCAGAAAAAGCATTTGATAAAATCCAACACCCATTCCTATTAAAAACACTAGAGAGTATAGGAATCAATGGGCTTTTCCTTAAAATGATTAGTAGCATCTACTTAAAACCATCAGCAAGCATCATATGTAATGGAGACAAACGAACCATTTCCAATAAGATCAGGAGTGAAACAAGGCTGCCCACTATCTCCATTATTATTTAATATTGTATTAGAAATGTTAGCTTTGGCAGTAAGAGAAGAAAAAGAGATTAAAGGAATTAGAGTAGGTAATGAGGAAACCAAATTATCACTCTTTGCAGATGACATGATGGTATACTTAGAGAACCCTAGAGAGTCAACTAAAAAACTCCTAGAAACAATTCACAACTTTAATGAAGTTGCAGGATTCAAAATAAATCCACATAAATCATCAGCATTCTTATATATTACCAACAAAGTTCAGCAGCAAGAGATGGAAAAAGAAATTACATTCAGAATAACGGATCATAGCATAAAATATTTGGGAATCTATCTGCCAAGAAAATGTCAGAAACTATATGAACTAAACTACAAAACACTTCTGGAGAGCAATTTGGAGCTATGCTCAAAAAGTTATCAAACTATGCATACCCTTTGACCCAGCAGTGTTTCTATTGGGCTTATATCCCAAAGGAATCATAAAAGAAGGAAAGGGCCCCACATGTGCAAGAATGTTTGTGGCAGCTCTTTTTGTAGTGGCTAGAAACTGGAAACTGAATGGATGCCCATCAATTGGAGAGTGGCTGAATAAATTATGGTATATGAATGTTATGGAATATTATTGCTCTGTAAGAAACGACCAGCAGGACGATTTCAGAGAGGCCTGGAGAGACTTGCATGAACTAATGTTCAGTGAAGTGAACAGAACCAGGAGATCATTATTCACGGCAACAATAATACTATATGAGGATCAGTTCTAATGGACATGACTCTCTTCAACAATGAAATGCTTCAAACCAGTTCCAATTGTTAGGTGAAGAGAGCCATATACACTCAGAGAGAAGGATGTGAAATGTGGACCACAACATAACATTTTCATGCTCTCTATTGAGGTTTGCTTGCATTGTATTTCCTTTATCGGATTATTCTTTTTTGTAGATGTGATTTCTCCTGCACAAAAATGATGTGTGGCAATAACTATACATATATTCAATTTCTTAAGTATTCTAACATAATTATCATGTAGTGGTTATCCTGCCATCTAGGGGAGGGGTAGGGAGTAGGGGGGAAAATTTGTAACAGAAAGCTTTGTAAGGGTTAATTTTAGGAATTACCCATACATGTGTTTTGCAAATAAAAAGTATTAATAAAATTAAAACAAAACAAAACAAAAAAACCAATGTATCATTTTATCCAGCATTCCTGGAGTTCTCAGAAGAAATGTCAAGCTTTTGTTGCTTTTGTTCATCCCCCCAAATGTCCAGCACAATCTTTGCACACATTTTCTTCTTAAAGTTTTCTTTCAGAATGAATCTCATTGTTTCCATATCCAACTGTAACTCTTCAGCCATTGTCCTTATAGTTAAGCATTGATTTGAATGAATCAAATCTCAGACTTTTTCAATATTTTCTTTGGTTCTGAGAGTGACAGGATGATCATTTGTGTGTTATCCAGCAGATCTTCCCTACCTCCTTTTAAACCTTTATGACCATCAAAAACTCTTTTGACATTCCTTCATCCCTATAAACCTCTTTTAAAATATCAAGTGTCTCACTTGCAAATTTAACTTCACACAAAATATGATACTAATCCTTTACTCTAAATATTGGTCACTCATTTTTATGGGCGGCACCTGAAATTATAGGTACTTCACTATTCACTCAAAGGAAGGAAACATGCATTTATTAAGTGCTCACTATATGCCAGGCACTGTTATAGATCCCAGAACAATACTGAATGGTCAACTTTGTTAAACTTGCTGTGCCGAGTTGGAATTCAAAATCCTGTAATCTCAGAATTGGAAAGACCTACAAAAGGCGTCTAGTCCACTCTTCGCTGGGTAGAAATCACCTCTACAGAAGGATTCCCTAACAATTCAACGTGTTTCAACTGAAGACCTCCAACGATGTGGTAGACGATGGAGGGTTAGGGAGAAGAGAATTCTCAGTGTGTCCCCAAGCAGCTCACTTCGCAAGCAATTCCAGTTCCAGTTTCTTCTTCCCTGCTAAAGTTATAGTCACACCTTCCAGATTCCCTGATAGTCTCCAGCTGTTAACTGACACTTGTAAATTGTTATACGTCAAACTGAATCAGCAAATCCAACATCCAGGTGAGCCCCCGATTAACTTCTCAAGCATTGCCAAAATGACAAGAAAGCAAGCCAGCAGAATGGGTAAGGCTTGGCAGGTCCCTCCGGCGTTTATCTGCAGAACGTTTGCAAGAAGCTGAAGCTAAGTGCCTGGGCCAGTCACCTGCTCTGCAGTCACCTGCTCCAAACTCTTGCCCATGCGCTTCAAGCGAACTCTTTACCCTAATTATGCTCACACTATCCACAACACTCGCCAGGACCACGCGCACTCCCGCGGAAAGGGAAGGCTCCCACATAAGACCGGAACGCATTAAAGAAGCGTAATTTGATGTTGCTTGATGATAAGAGCTCTTCAGCTCTTGGGCCCTCAAAATCCAGAGAACGCCAAGCGCCTCTCTAACCGTCAACCTTCAGCGTACCCTAGACTTCTCCTGAAAAGGAAGTGCGGGTGACCATTCGGGTCGAAGCAGCACCCAAAGGACCCGGTCTTCAGTTTCCCGCCGTCCCGGGTCTAAGAAGGGAGGAGGGAGGTGGATATGTTCTGGGCTCAGCCATTGGCTCTCGAGCCACGGGGGCGGGGCTCAGATGGAGGGGTGTGCGGGAATAGTGAAGAGTCCCAGAGGCAGGCAGCCCTGAGTTCCCGCGTTGTCCTCCGTGCTGGGGCTCCAGGATTCGGTGATATAGGTAACAGCCTAGACTCTGCCTGGAGAAGGAAACTCGGTTACTTGTTCTTCTCGGTTGGGGTTGACCCACTTTGGGTCAAGTCAAATCAAAGAGTATTCAAGTATTTTCTAAGATCTAGAAATATAAATACATACAGAAAACAGCCCCTGCTTCCATTTAATAACAATATTAACAACAATGGTAACGATTATACAGCACTTTGTGCCAGGTATTGTGCTAAGCGCTTTATAATTAATATCTCATTTTATCTTTACCGAAACCTAAGCTGTGATTATCTCCATTTTATAGAGGAAGCAAACAGAGGTTAAATAACTTGGCTAGGGTCACACAGCTACTAAGTATGGGAGGAGAAATCTGAACTCAAGTATTACTTCCTCCAGGATTAACACTAAGCACTGAAGTCACTTATCTTTCTATTCCAAGCCCCCCCTTCCCAAAGAAAAACAGCAGAAAAACCCTATCTGATTAAAACTTATAGAAAAACGGGATTACAACCATGTATAGTCAGTCAAAACAAGTTTCCTCATTGGCTAAGTCCCCCCCAAAAATTGTCTCACTTTTTACCTCTCTATCAGGAGGTGGGTAACGTGTTTCATTGTCAGCCTTGTGAAATTTTGGTGGTGTTTAGATTAATGAGAGTTAGCAACTTATACTGTAACATGATTCTGAGAAGATGTCCATAGACATCCCCAGCCTAAGGACAGAGGGTCCATGGCACAAAAAACAATTTTTTTTTAAGGGGGAAAAAAGTTACTGCATTGGTGTCTCCTTTCCATTCTCCCTTTTCAGCATTTTATTTATTTTTTTTTTTCTTACTTGATCATATATTGTTGGCTGAGAGTGACACAGGAGATAAAGGAGTAGGGACAAGTCATAAAAGAAAACTGAAAAGGAGGGAAGAGAGGGAATAAAGGTGCTGAAGAACAAGGGGTCATTGAGGAAAAGGTGCAGTAGGAAAATCAGGACTGCAGCTGGAGAGGAATGAAAATGCAGCTAGACTGGGAGTCCTTAAAATGGAAGTTCTGAGAGGAAACAGCTAATCAGAGGCAGCCCCTGAGGGACAGAGGGTACTTTCAATGTGTGAAGTCCAGGACTAGTGAGGCTTCAGGATGAAGCACTGGAGAGGAAAGCTGGGAACAGAGTCTGGAGTACAGTTAGGAGAGGAATGGGCAATCTGATCTGAGCTCCCTGTGTGTCTCTGGGCCCCACTTCCTCTTCCCTCTGCAGTAGTGTTCTCTTGGGGACCACCCACAGTGTCAGGGACTAGAAAGTTTGCTTAGGATTTGGGGCCTTTGATGTTACTGAAGAGCATCTCCTCATCACCACTCTCCTCCACGTCTGACTCCCAGCAATATGTGAACCAAGCAAGAGGAAAATGCTGAAAAGACAGAGTGGAAAAAGGGGGGCATTAATGGAGTAATTTCAAACTTTTTTTGTGCCATGGGCCCCTCTGATGGTCTGGTGATACCTATGGACTCCTGGGAATCATGTTTTTAAATAAACAAAATGCATAGAATTACAAAGGAAGACAATTACATTAAAAGGTTATCAAAATTTTAAAAAATATGGGTGCCAGGTTAGCTAGCCATAGCTCTTTAGTCTTAACAAAATAAATATCTGGAATCACTTTGTTCTCCTTTTTATTAGACTCCTCCTTTCCTTTTCTCTCCTATTTTCCTATAAGGTGAAACAAGTTTCTATATTAAACTAATATGTCTGATATTGTCTCTCTGAGCTAAAACCAATGATATTAAGGTTCAAACAATGCTCATCCTTCTCCCTTCCTTCTCCCTTCTTTCCCTCAACTGTATTAGATCTTTTTTGCCTCTTCATGTGATGTAATTTACCTCCCCTTTCTGGAATTACTTTGAAGTGAGGTAACTTACTCCGGTTCAATTCAATAAACATTTATTAAATGCCTATTATGTTCCAGGCACTGGTGATACAATTAAGAAAAAGATAGGCACTTATAATCTAATAGGGATAGACAATACACAAAAGGAGTCAAAAAAGAGGGAGAGGCTTACAGGGGGCATCTGGCCAGTGGGGTTTTTGTTTCATGAAGTTGAAACCAGGCAGGGCAGCAGATGCAAAGCAGAGTAAACCCAAAAGTCCAGGTTTTGCTGTCTGTAAGGGAAGGCAATGGAAGGAGTCTGCTGTAGCACCCTCCAGTCCTTCAGGCTGAGGGAGTAGTATCAAGGATGAAGCTGGCAGCAAGGTTAAATTGAAGTGTAATAATAGCTGACATTTATGTAATACTTCTGTGGTTACATAGAACACTACATAAGTTATCTAATTAAGTTTTATAACCATAGCTTTAGAGCTTGAAGGATGCTTAGGGACCTGAATCCTATCCTCTCATTTTACAAATGAAGAAATTTGAAGTTTAATACAGAGCAGAATAGTGTCTTATTCAAAGTTATCTAAACAATAAATGGAAGAGTCAGGATTTGAACCCAGGCCCAATAGCTCCAAATGCTCTTTCCTTGGCCTACCATACAACTCTATGAAGGAGACTGGGATGGATTAATGAGGAAATGAAACCACTTACAAGATGGTCTTCCTTATTACCCAAGCTACTAGTCCCTCTCCATCTCCCCTCTGTTTTTTACTTTGTATATTTTCTGTTTATACACATAAATGCATATGTGCAAATGTATGCAATAATAAGAATGTAAGGCAAGGATTATTTGGTTTTTGTCTTTATGTTCCAAATATCCACCACACCCAGCACCTGATAAGCACTTAATAAATGCTTGTTAGCTACCCTGTCAGGATGGACTCATTAGTGGTAGCCCCAAGTTTCCTGACTTCAAATCTAGTGACTTTTCACTACATTGGAGTTGTCCTCCAAAGTTAAGCCATTTAAAAGATGTTTGCATGCTTGCTACATTCTAGGAACGGTATAACTATCCCTTTTCCACTTTCCATATTTTTTCTCCTTTAGACAATTCTCTTATTCCCTTCTTTCTTCCAAAAAAGAAACGACTACAAACCACACCACTGAGCAGATTGTGGCATCCTTTGTTTTATTTCCAACATTTTAAAAAGTGTTTTATTATTAACTTAGACACCAAAAAGAGCATTTCTATACACATAGAAAAGGACAAAAAGATTCTATATTAAGCTGACTCGCCATTTCACACTCCTTGCTTCTTAAAAATGTGTATAACAAATTCTATACATTACCTCCAAATGGTCCTGCTTCTCTGTGCTATCTTATGTACAACTTTCTTTTTCCCTTGTTTGTTTTTTAAAATGTTACAATGGCTCTCTACTTTTTTTTTGCATCATGATTGATGACTTCCCTGTTCTCAACTATCTCCAATTAAAAGCCAAGAGAAAGAAAGGGGGGGAAACCCCAAACTTTTGTGATATATTGTCATCAAGCAAAATGATTCTACCCAGTGGTCATGTCAAAAACTGTATGCCTCATTCTGTATCTTATTTGTATCTATCACCTCTCTGTCACGAAATAGATAACCTGCTTCATCATAAAAAAAAATAGTTGGTTATTGCATTGATCATACTTCTTAAAACTTTAACAATTATTAGTCTTTACAACATTGTTGTCTTTGTATAAATTGTTCTGATTCTGCTTACTCACTTTGCTCTGTCTTAGTTCAAACTACCCAAAATTCCCTGAAATGGTCTTTTTTGTTGTTATTATCTTCTTTGATGGTGCAGCAATATCCCAATACATTCATATAACACAACTTGTTCATCCATTCCTTAATTGCCTAGGAGGAAATCTAAGATGAAGCTTGACAATAGTTCTTTTCACCTTCCTTCCCTTAATTTTCTCTTCAAGAAGTTTGTTTTTCTTATGACTTTTCCTTCTCCATTATCTTTTCTCCTATATTTTCTTTCCCCTAACCATCTGTCCTTGTTTCCCTATTGAATTTGATGTACACCAAATTGTGTGTATTCAACCCTCCTTTGTCAATTTCAGAGAAGTGAAACTCATTTGATATCCCCCTACACTTTCTTTTCTGCTTATGTTTCTCAGTTTTATGACAGATAGTAAGATCTGTACTTTTCCTCTTCTTTTGAGCACTAGTGTATTCCTTTTACCTGCCCTTCTCTTCGCCACTTTAAACCTCTAGAATGGAAACAATCCAACTGTAGGACCTTTGTTTTTCTTGTTTAGCTTCATTAATGCCTTTTGAAAACATCCAGATTCTGAAAGGACATTTGTTCCTTTGATCCCTCATAATATTAGTACTACATTGTCACATAGGTCTTTCTAGTTGCTCAACTAAATTTACCTTTTGGATTTTCTCTTCATTCTTGTGTTTTCATTTCAAAATTCCTATCTAGCTCTGATCATTTACCAGAAATGCCTGAAAGATCTCTATTCCATTAAAAATACTCCATTTTTTCCCTATGTAGGATGATACACAGCTTTGCAAGATTTTATTCTGGCTTTGTCTATATCTTTTGCCTATATATCTTTTTGTATTCTCTTGTTTATTATAAAAATTGCTAAGTCTTTTGTGATCCTAAGTGATTTCTTGATATTTCTTCTTTTTGGATCTTTTTATCCCTTTAAAAGTGGGAGCTTTGGATTTTGGCTATGATATTCTTAGGGTTTTTTTTGTTTGAAGGGCCCTTTCAAAAGGTGATATATATTTTCACTTTGCCTTCCAGTTCTAGTAGAGTTGGACAGTTTTTATTTAGGATATTTTAAATATAGTATTCATGCTTAAAAAATATTTTGCGCTTAATTGACAGCAAATAGAAAAGATTTGCATATGCACAATAGAATAGAAAAAAGAGGATTGCACTTGATGCTGCTGCTATCTTGTAGCAAACTACAATTTGCTTTTCTTTTTAAGTACATTAGAAATACTCCTTATCTTTGCTTTTGATTCCTTAAGCATCATGTTTTCCAAGGTCCTATGCTTGGCCCTGTTTTCTTCTTGCTGTTCTTACCCTTGGCAATCCCATTTACCCTTTGTGGTTTGTTGGGGCCCACAGACAGCAGATAACAGGGGCAGAGTTCTGAGGACACTCGGAGGTGAATTCTGCCTTAAGTCCGCCCCTCGGGAGGGCAGGGATGGTATTGAGTATGCCTCAGTAATGAGGAAGAGCCTCCTCACCCCTGTTATACTGTGAATGGGGCTCCTCCCTTCTGGATCATGTGAAGTGGGTAAACAGGAACTAGGGAGGGGGTTCCTACCTCCTGGACCAAGTGAGGAGGGGATTACCCTCCTGGATTATGTGGAGTAGGGGATTATAAAAGAGAGTAAACAGAGACGCTGGGCGGCACTATCCCCACTATTGACACTACCTTAGCAGGCTGCCATGTAACATCAAGCACTGCCTTAGGCACTACTGGCAGACTGCCAACACGCTGCAGGTAACATCTAGCATTGCCATGTAATAGGGAACTTCAGTTTGTGATATCCCGTAATAAAAGACCTGTTGGCCAGCCTTTCATATCTCAGGTGTTCTGTGGAGATAACTCCCTGCTTTAGAGAAGCAGGGCTGGAGACGTCCGAAGACCTGGGAAATAGGTAAGAAACCAGTTGACTCCCATGGAGGTGAGCGATGGGGAGTCTGCCCCTGACAAGGAGAGCGGTAGGTAGTTAAGGTCCCCCGCCGAGGTGGGCAAACGGGACTTAACGATGGTTAGCTGTTGTATATTCAATAATCATTTGAAATAACTTTCAAATTCATTCCTTCAATCTTGATGCTAGACATTCTGAATCCTAGGCATTAATTTCTTAAGTGCCTACAAGTCATACATCTTTTGCCTTAAACCTATGTCTTTTAACTTCACTATTTTTATCAGCGATACTACCAATCACCAAGTCTCCCATGTTGAAACCTTGAAATTATCTTTAAAGAATAAAAAAAAATTATTTACAAAAATAAGGAAGAAGGTGGCTACATTGATATAATGTATCATAAAGGAAGCAATGTTTGAATTGGCTTTAAATTCATGACTGGCTAGCAACTCAATAGGTGAAAAAGTGGTAGAGAATGGTGTTTCATACATTCCTTACCTAGAGATAACAAAATTATGAGAATGTAGACATCCCTATTAACTATAAACAAGACTTGGAAATTTTTCTTTAGTGCTAAAAAACTTCTTGGGTTAATTTAAATCTTCACAAACAATATTTACAAATGTATTTATATTTCTATAAATTATAGGTATTTTGTCTTGAATTATAACTGTGATATATAATTAAGTTTCACAACTTAGTGATATATTTCTCACTTAAGTTATGATGTATTTGAAGTTTTTGTTTATATTCTTTTTAAAAATTCTGAAATACCTTTTTTGTTTGTTTTTATATTATAGTCACTTCCCAATGTGAGTACTACATCCAATCCCCCACCCTTCAACAATTGCCAATCAGAACCTTCTTTGAAATTGACAGACAGATGAGTGAAACTGACCAGTGAAGTAACCTATGAAGATAGGTTGGATCCTAATTGTGGAGGACTTTATCTGCCAAACAAGAGTTTGTAACATCCTAGAGTCACTTGGGAGCCACTGAAACTTTTAGGAAAGACTGTGTAGGGCACAAATAAATCTAATACTGGGACCACAGAAGGCTGAGGATGATCACAGGGGAGTGTCTCCTCTAAGGCCGCACAAAGAAGCAGCAATTGGCGTAAGCGTCGAAGGAAGAAAAAGATTCTGAGCAGTGCAGGTGAGGAGGGAGTACATTCCAGACATGGAAAATGACTTTTGACATTGAGTGGAGAGAAGAGAGAGAGAGACAGGCAAGGCCAGACCATCCAGCACCTCAAAGACAGTAGTATGGAAGAAAGCTGGGAAGATAGGCACAGCTTTTCCTAGGAGATATTTCATATTTTCTTCTATTTTTTCATTTTTTTGTTTTTGTTTGATTGATTCTTGAAGTCTTATTGAATCATCATTCACTTGCATTTGTTCATTTCTTATTTTTAAAGTGTTCTTTTCTTCAGTTACCTTTTTTAGCTCCTTTTGTAACTGTCCAATTGATTTTTTTTGTTCATTGCAATCTTTTTCCACTTCACTAATTTTATTTTTCAGTGCATTGTTGTCTATTTCCAATTCAACAATTTTGTTTTTCAATAAATTGGTGTCTTTTTCATATCTCTTTTGCAGGGCATTATATCCTTCTTGTAGGGCATTAAATCCTTCTTTCACTGATCTCAGTTTATTTTCCCATTTATCATCCAGCTCTCTTTTGAGATTCTTTATGCAATCTTCCAGGAAAGCCTTTTGAAAAGGGGACCAGGTTATATCTCCCTTGATGGTTTCCTCTGGAGTTGCTTTGCCTATAGGAACCTCAGGATGTGGGGTCTGCCCTTCTTTCTCTCAATAAAAACTGTCTATGGTGAGAGCTCTCTTCTGCTTCTTACTCATTTTTTAGACAGCATGGGGGTCTGTTTAAGGCTAGGGAAGCCTGGGCTGCAGTAGTTTTCCCTAGGGCAATTCTGCTAATTAACTTCTGGTGCTGGACCAGTGCGACTAGCACTTTGCCCGATTTACTCCTTATAAAAGACAAGTCTGCCAGAACACCTGCCCCCAATCAGGGCAGAGTGTCCCAAGTGCCTCAGATAAACTCCAGGTGTTTGGAGTTTGGAGTTTGGAGTTTCTGCCACACTGAGCTGAGTCCCACCCTCACTTCCGGACTGCACCAAGCAAACTGCTTCCCCCCCCCATGTCCCAGTGAAATAGATCTGCTATGAACTTCTTCAGAGGTAACTGCAAGCAGTGTTTCATAGTCCAAATATTTCTGGATTCATTGACTTAAAGATCAGTTCAGAGGCTTATTTTATTGTTGATTTGAGAGCAGGTCAGAGGAGGACACAGAGACTCACATCTTCACTCCGCCATCTTGGCTCCGGAAGTGCAACAATAAAGTGTTTCAAACCAGTTTTAATTGTTCAGTGAAGAAAGCCATATACACCCAGAGAGAGGGATATGAAATATGGACCACAACGTAACATTTTCATGCTCTCTATTGATGTTTGCTTGCATTGTGTTTCCTTTCTCAGATTTTTTTTCTTATAGATAAGATTTTTGTTGCACAACAATTATA
>JAJPUD010007254.1:34470-79674 GCA_023553655.1 Myrmecobius fasciatus
GCCCTCAAAAAAGTTGATTTTAAGATGAATAGTTTTATCAGCTGAGCTTCAGTGTCCTAGTTGAGCTCTGAGAGAATGGCACAAATAAGATTTGGATGAAGAGGATGAAAAGAGGTTCCATAGCCAGTCAGTGAAGAACAGCCCATTCTCTTTTCCTTGACTCTGACTGAGAGGGTGGTCATGAAGCACATCAGTTGGGTACCTGGAAAAGCCTGGATCTCCTCTAGGGATGGGGAGAGTTAATTTTCATGGTATGCTACTTTGGACAGCCACAGTTCTAGGTGTCAGAAAAGGGTGAGGAAGGGAATTGGAGGGAGACATCAAATTTTGCTTCTTTCCCAATCCCAATTTGCCTTGGATCAGCCTTTCACTTCTAATTTTGTGTTCCTGTTTCTCACCTACAAAAATTTTTCTTATTACTATCCCTGGTCCTTTCCCAGATGGGTCCTCCTACCCATCTAGAGATTGCAGGGCATTTGACACATTTCATGATAATTGCTCTCATTTATATTGTACTTTACGATTCAAAAAGCACTTTACAAATATATCTCCTTTGATCCTCACAATAATATTAGGAGGTAAGCACTATTATTATTGATCCAGTTTTGTTGCTGAGGCCTACAGAGGCAAAGCACCATTGCTTTAGGGTCACACAACTATCAGGTGTTTGAGGCAGGATTTGAACCCAATTTTTCCTGATCCCAGGCTTGGTGCTCTAATCATTGTACCACCTTGTTCTCTCTTGTAAATAACTTATTTGACATTTGAACTTAGGTTTTCTAAATATAAGGTCAGGAAACTTGACGTTTTACTGTTAAGTTACTCATAAAGTTTTGATGTAGAGAGGGGAAGGGGTCCCAGATGCCAGGAGCTCTCTGCTCCCTGGTGAGAGTCCCTGCAGGCCTTTCCACCCTTCCATTCCAGAGCTCACACCTCAGTAGGTGTTCCTCTGATTGGAGGCTGGAGCAAAGAGCTCCTCCAGAATTATTACAATACCAAGGGACCCAAGCCAGCAGTCTTACCCAAGTGACTTTCCTCCCTAGTTCTCCTCCCCCTTTTCAGCTTCTCTCAGGTGTGCTATCTTCCCTCATTAGATTGAAAACTCCTGGAAGTCAAAGACCATCTTTTTTTTCCCATTTGTATCCCCAGTGCTCATCAGAGTGCCTGACAAATAGGCAACATTTAATAAATATTTATTGACTAACTCTGTTGTCTTCCCTCTTTTTTTTTTGTAAGCTTCATGGTGACAAGGACCAAATTCTTTTTCATATTTGTCTCACCAGCTCTTAGCATAGTGGTTGATCTATACTTAATAAATGTTTATTGACTGACTGATTGGCTGACCAAGGAGATGTAAGGAGAAAAAAATGAACAGCAATTTCCTTAGAATACAACTTTAACTTCTACTGATAAATCCAATCTACTGATAAATCCTAATTCAGAATCTAAGACATTGCCAGGAGGAGGTGGACATGAGTTAGGCACCCCAATGGAGCAACAAAGGTAATTTAGTCTCTTAGGTAATCAGGGTGGAGCATATTACAAAGGAGAAGGGGAGGAACAGAGTCAAATGGAATTGTGGGGAGGTACTAAATACAAAATTACTTCTCCAGCTTCTAATCCCCATTTTGCCTAAGATTTTATCCCAGTTTCCTGAGATATTCTGTCCCATTTTGTCTTGCAAACATTCATCTCTTAACATGCTCTCTGGTCCCTTCCCTTCCTCTCTACTTTATCTGGAGTTTGTGGGACATTTTACACACCCCTTCCTGTGGCTAAAAGTCCTGAGATGCTGTGAGATGCCCTGAGTTCTTATCATCCTTCCAGTTGCTATTTGCACATGACTCCGAGGCACAAGACAGGAGAACAGTGTCATTTGCCCCACCAGCACCCCCAGGATGGGCTCTAGGACAACCCGGTACTGGTTCTGCTGTCCTGATTCTCTGCTGTCAGTCAGACATACTTCACTACCTAACTTGACTTCATCATAATGCTGCAACGTGGCTGTGTAGAGGCTCAGCCCACACTGCTCCCCATCCAGGGTCACTGGGGAAGTGACAAGAAGAAATAGATGGGCCTTTATGTGAAGTGGAACTATCAAGTCCACAAAACCAGAAATCATATCCAAGTGAGCGCTGCCCCCTTCAAAATACTCCCTTTGGGAGGCCATATGATTAGTCCCATGATGCTGTCATTGCTCAAAATGTTTCTGTATCTCCCTCTAGGCCTCTAGAATGTTGTTGTGATTCTCTCCCGTGCTGGGAAATGTTTGTCCTTGGAGAGCAAATTCTATTTCTCAAAACAACCCAAGCCATTTAAAGGCAAGTTTGGTTATAAGGTGGGTGACTGATCTAGTCATTAGTATTTGGATCAGAAATAAGGAAGAATATGAAATAATGAGCCTGCCAGGAGAAATTGATCCTAGTTCCAGCCCTTCCACTTATTCAGAGTGTGACTCTTGGCCAGTTGCTGGGTTGCTCTGGTCTTCAGAGTTCTCATTTGTTAAATGAGAAGGTTGGACCAGATAATCTCCAAAGGTTGCTTCCAGTTCTGACATCCTATTACTCTGTGATTTATTTTTTATGTGGTTCATAAACTTGTTTCCCCCAAGAGGTTCCAAGAATGTCTTACGCAGTGACAACATTGTGTGAAGTAGTATATGTCGGCTCCTGGGGGACTTCTGGAAGAAGACAGCCATCGAGAGGGGCCAGGAGTTGGGGAGTGCCTTTTAAAAACTAAAAAGCTTTATTGCTCAGTAGTTATCCTTACCCAGTCCTGAGAGGAAGGTATAGAATGTCAGAGTTGGATGAAAGCTTAGTTATGAGATAATCTTATTCAGCCCCTTCACTTTGTCTATAAAAAAGCTAAAACCCAAAGAGGGAAAAGTATGATTTGCCTGCAGTTAAACAGTGATTTGGTGGCAGAATTGAGATTAGAACCAAAGGCCCCTGACTCCCAATCTAATGGTCTTTGACTGAAAATAATGGCCAGCATCTCTCATTGAGCCTTCAGCCCCATTCAGGCTTATCTGTGACATTATTCCCCAAATTCACCATTCCATTACACACATGCACACAGCCTTACCTTTGTAAATACCATGACCTCAATAGGGGCATTCTCTTTGACAGATTCCCCTGAATCATTAATGGCCCATTGGGTCTAAATAATTGATAGAACAATCATCCGACCACCTGCTGTATATTGAAGGAGAGCAGAAAAGTGGCTGGTGACACAGGTCAGTCAACAAGCATTTGATAAGCCCTAGTTTGTGCCAAGCACTATTCCAAGCTCTGGAAATACAAAGAAAGAGTAAACAAAAAAGCTTTGGCAACAGTGCATAGAGAGAAAAGAGCAGAGCCCCAGATAGAGCCATTGGAATACTCATAGTTAGTGGGTATGATCTGGGTGAAGGTCCAGCCACAAAGACTGTGAATTTCAGCTTTGCAGTATCTCTTAAATATGCCCCCTTGGCTCTCCTGACCCTGCCACCACTCATACAGTCCCTCACCACCTCACATATGGACTCTGGCAGCAGATTGCTTGAAGGGTCTGCTTGCATCAAGGTTCTGACCACTCCAATCTATCCTCCACATTCAGCCACGAAAATGATTTTTCCAAAGGTGAAGTCCAGCCATATCACCCCATCTCCCACTCAATCAGCATCAGTGATCACCTCTAGGATCAACTACAAAATCCTGTTTGGTGTTCAGAGCCCTTCATAATCTGGCACTTTCCAGGTTTCTGACATCTTACTCCCTGACAAGTACTCTGATGCAAAGGCACTGGCCTCCTGGCTATTCCATAAACATGACACTCCATCTCCAGAACCCACGCATTTTCTTGGGCTATCCCTTGGGATGCTCTCCCACCTCACCCCTGCTTCCTGGCTTCCTTCATGTTCCAACTAAAGTCTCACCTTCTACAGGAAGCCTTTCCCAACCACTCTTAATTCTAGAGATTCCATCATTTAATTACTTCCTATTTATCTTGTATATAGCTTGTGAATACATATTTATTTGCTTATGGTCTCTCCCATTAGATTTTGATTTCCTTGAGGACAGGTTTTTACCTTTTTTTTGTCAACTTTAGCACTTAGTACAGTCCCTGATACATAATAGATACTTCATAAATATTTATTTACTGATTTGACTGTCTTTCTTTGGAAATGTACCTCCTCCAACCCATTCCACCAACTGCAAATATTCCTCCTTGCTTCAATTTTTCTGGAATATTTTGTCTCAGTTTCTCTTTTGTTCCCATCAGTATCTGCCTTATATTATAAATAATTGTTCAATTGTCATATCGCTACAGTAGAAAATAAGTCTCCTAAAGGTAGATACTTAATTTTTTTGTCAAAAAAACCCATTATATCCCCAACACTTTGCACAATGCACAAAATAAGTAGTAAATAAATTTTTGTTGAATTGGTTATTTATTGACAGTATTAGCAATTACTTTTTTTCTCAAACAAAATGTCCACCTAAGGGAATAGTCTTTTATAGAATTCCTAAATAATGGTAGCACTATGTAGACCTAGGCATAGTTTAATGAGGAAAGCGAATCCAAACCATGTTGACCTGTACTGTATCTGTCATTTAAGATTTCTAAAAACATTTCATGGTTACAAAGTCCTCCCAGACCCTCATTTCCCTCATCTATAAAACAAGGGAGTTGGATTAGATGGTCTCTATGACTGCTTCCAGTTCTAAATCTATGATTCTATGAGTATAAGAGAAATGGAATAGAGTAGAAACTGAAGTAAACTGGAAGTCCAGAGATTTTTAGCCATTTATTTATTATTTGACTTTGTGAAATTCCTTTTGTGGTACATCCATTTCTTCCTGTCACTGACTCCTCCACCATCTACAAACAATCCTAAAATAAAAATTCTTTTTTGATCCTTCTAAGCTATTTAGAAGAATCCATTTTCTATCCACCTATTTTCTCATTTCCCTTTTCTCTTTCTTGAGAAAAGTTGTCAGTACTCCATGACTCCAGTCCCTTGCTCTCTCTCCAATTTTCCCAGCTCTTTGCAATTTGATTTTTGCAGTCAGCCCATTCTGTCACCTACTCATTCACATAAATCTGCTTTCTCATGATCATCATTGACCTCTTAAAGGTTCCTTGGTCTAGGCCTCTTTGCCTTGACAATCTCACTTCATAGCTTCCAGGCCTGCTCCTCTGAATTTTATGATCTTATTCCTAAGTTCAGAGGATAAATCAGGAATATCCCATATGTACCTTAAATTCAACACATCCCAAATCCAATTTTTTCCCTAAGCCTGTTCCTTCTGATGTCCAATCACTATCTTAGATTGTCAAAACTTTGCCTCTTCTTGTAGTTTTCATATCCAATTCCTGGTAGTTCTGTTTTTGACAATGCTTCTCACATTATTTCTCCTTTTTCTGTTCTATATGCTACTACATTTCCCTCATTACAAACAGGATGGATGTGAGACTCACTGAATGGGTCTTCTTACCCATATTCTCTTTTCCCTCAATCTACCTGTTCTCCCTCTGTTAAACTGGATAGGTTACTTTACTCAGAAATCTTGAATGGCTCTCTCTCTTTCATTTCCTCAGTATCCTTGCAATCTGATTTCTTAATCCAGCCCCTATTCCAATATCTAGTACTCATATGAATCTGTTTTCACAAAGTAAAATTCAAATCTCTTTGCCATTCAGGCCCTTCAACAATCTGATACCACCTTTTTCCAGCTTTGTAGAATTTCCTTCCACCACAGACATACTGAACTCAAATCCCACCTTCGCTGTTTACTATCTGTATGACCTTAGGCAAATCATTGCACTTCCCTGGACCTCAGTTTCCTCACCTGTGGAATAATTTTCTGGATTTTACCAATACATTTCTTTGATATTGTCTTGCAGTTATCTCTGCTAGTTCCACAACGGCAGAACTAAATCTTAACTAAACTTTTTGTCTTTCCCAATTGCTAAGTGCATCAACTCTCTCACACAAGCACTTAATATTTGTTGAAACAATGAATAAATAAATGAAACCAGTCTCTGTGTGTATCACTTTCTTTATTTGTAAAGTAACTATATGATCTAAACAAACTATTGACTTATTTCTGACACAGACTTGCAGTGGTAGAGCTGCATTCAACTCAACTTTGTGTTGTGTTGTGCTCTTCCTACTATGGAATGCATTCTTTTTTTATGACAGTAGGGATTTTGTTCTAATACACCTTCATTTTTGTGGCTCAAAGCCTTTAACAACTAAGTAGTTGGCTTTAGTGAGATGCAACATCTAAAAAAAATTCATCAGCTGGCTGCCCTTTTGGTGATAAATCTGCAGGAGTTTCTCTAGCTAGACTGGTCCAGATGATTGACAGTTATAACAGAACTCTCATTCAAAACCTTCTTATCTTAAGGAGAAACTATCAGAGCTTGCATTTCATTGTTATAACCTCAGAATAGTCACCTCTATTGCACAGAAGGCCTTGAATAATGATATCCAAAGAGGTATGTTTTAATCAATAAATTTGTATCACTGAATGACAATCGAGTCATACTTTACCCCATAGATTACATGTCTTATTTTTAACCTCATTTTATTGCTATTTGCATTTGAAAACTATTTTCCCCTTTCCCCAAGGTCTCCCTCTGTTTTCCTGTCTGAAATACAAGTGTTACTATGGAAACGTCACTCACACAGGCATAGCCCAGTGGCACATATAAATGAAGTATATAGATGAATTTCAGGACATCTGGAAATGAGCTGATGTCTTGGGAAATGCTCTCATTATGGGATGACTTTCATGACTACAGATTGTGCTATGAACACACCCCAAAATTAGAAAATGCAGATAAGAGGGTTTTTTGGAAAGTTTTATTACAACTCATTTGCCTCCCTGAACAAGGGTTCTTAACCTTGAGTTCGTGAACTTTAAAAAAATTATTTTAATTTTTATGTCTGTATTTCAATATAATTGATTTCCTTTGTCATCTTAATCTTTTCCCCTTCATTTTATGCATTTAAAAACAGTCCAAGAAGAGTCTGTAGGCTTCTCAGGCTGCCAAAAAAATCCATGATACGAAAAAGGTTAAGCACTTCTGGCCTACAACATTAACAAAACAGAGACGTAACACAAGGATTAAAAATATTAAACATAATATAGTATCCCCTCTGGGAGTTATCGCTCAACTCACATAGGTTAGGTGAGGAGAGGAAAGTTCAAGATACTCTTTCTCTATACTCCTAAAAAAACCTCATTGACCCCAATGAGTGCTTTTACCTTTAATAGTCATCCAGAGGACACAATTAGCTCAAATCCAAGGCTTTTACTAAGATAGTACTAGAAAAGCAATGGCTACAAAACATCCCTTCTTCCCCTTCCCTTAATCTGAACCGTAATTTTCCATAAATACGAAGTGTTGGTGAGAAAAATGAGCACACACATAGAGTACCTGCTGGCAATTCATACCACATACATGGAGTATATTCAGTTAATTCATACCTCCAGCCATGAAGGTCCTTTTGAGTCCAACATCTCTGCTGGATAAGTTGCTCATCTGTGCTTCCTGAATCTGTCCATCTCTACAGGTCACCTCTTGGTCACTTTCTGGAGTGATTTCTCTTTGAGGTTTCAGGTAATTTAGGTTTTTTTATTGTTGTATTTATTTTTGTTTTTCAAAGAGTTAATGGGAAGAGGAGAAAATGTCTAGTTCTCTAGCTTTTTGGTCTTGTTACCTGGATACAAGCTCAATTCTTGAGAGTTCAAGCTAACTCTTTTGACTCTCTAATCTCATCCCTCAACTGATTGGGCCTATTCCTTTCTCAGTACTGTGTTTCCTACCCTACAAGTAATCCTACTATAAGATACTAGCCAGTAGGGGTTGTTAGAGAATTTTCCTTTTCCTGAATCATCTCTCTTACAAGAACTAACACTTTTCAAAGCTGTTAATTCCTTTTCTCAGTCCTTAGAGAACATTACTGACTTTTTAACATTATTTTTTAAAGAGACATCAAGGTTATGGCTAACCCTTCATTAGTCAATGACAGTCGTGCTTTAATTCTATCAAATCATTTAAGACAGGAAAACCTCTTTATCTTTTTTTTCCTTTGGATGGAAAAGGAAAAAAATAGCGGTAGGGATTCAGTTGATCAAGGATGTTAATCTAAGCCAGGGCTGTCTAAGGCCAGTCCAGTGGTTTAAACTCAGAATCAGAATTCAGTGAAACATGTGTGGGTTATACAGAATTCAATTTAAATATTTATTTAACAATAAAAAAGTTAAAAGAATATAATTATTGATTCAGATGGATGCTTTTATATTTGCCATGGTGACAGCATTCAATCCACACATCAGTGAGGATTCCATCAAATCTAAGAAATTCAGACTCCTCACAAATTGGGCTTTCCATGTCTTAGGTATAGGAAAGCACACAAATACTTAGTACCCTGGACCTGTTAAACTAAATACCATGCCTTCCTTAAAGATAAACTATTTCAGACTACATAAAATAGATGCTATATCTGCCAGAAATGTTCTGATGAAGTGGCCTTCCTTTTATACTGAAATACAGTACAGAAGAGAAAATGGGCAACAGAACATTGGAATGTATATACTTATTTATGTATATATACATATGTATGAAATATAAAAAAGGAGATATTAGAAAAGGATGACAGTACTGACCTTTTTCTTGCCCCTCCTCCCCAAATGTTTCCAGAAAAGTTGCATGGAAATTGTTATTGTATAAATTAAATACTGCAAGTATCAAAAACTTAAAGATTTCTTATGATGAATCATTTTTAGCAATCCCATGACACAAATTAAGTCTGGTAACATTGTAGAAAGGATTATTAGAGGTGGTTAGCAAATATCTAGAAAGGGAAGTAATCAAAAAGAACCAGTTTGGCTTCATCAAGAACAAGTTAAATCAAACTAACTTTATTCCTTCCCCCCTTTCCCCCCATCCCTTTTATCCCTTTTAGACAAGACTAAACAGGTAGATCAAGAAATGCTAAAGATATTCACAAAAGATTTTAGCAAAATATCTGATAAAATTTGAGACTTTTTGTGGAAAAGATGGAGAAGCTAGTATAGTATAACTGAATGGATTTAGAACTATTTAGATATCTGAACTCTAACAGTAGTCATTTGGAAAGGAAAAAAGTCCACTTGAAATGGCCTCCAGGAAATGGATGGTGCCTAGGATCTATTCTTGGTCCTGTGCTATTTACCATTTTTACTGAGGACTTGGATTAAGTAATAGAGAGTATGATTGACACAAAGTTAGGAGGAAGAACTAATACACTTGCATGACAGGATCCAAAAAGCAACAGTAATTGAACCTAATAAAATTGAATGGAAAAAAATGTAAAGTATAGCAAGTAGAAAAATCAATTTCACAAATAAAAGATGAAGGAGATACAGTTAGAGAGTACTTTTTACTGACAAGATCTGGGTGTTATAGAGAATGGCACGCTCAATGAGTCAACCATAGAAGAGAGCCAAAAAAAGCAGTATTAAAAAACCTCCACTAAAACAACAACAATGAAGACCTGTGATTTGGGGCTTCACAGCCTCCAGGAGATAATAGTTCCTTTATTCTCTGTCTTGGTTAGAATGAATCTGGAGAAGGAAAGAAGGAAGTAAGGAAAGAAGGGAAGGAGGAAGGAAAGAAGGAAGAAAAAGGAAGGAAATAAGGAAGGGAGAGAGAGGGAGGGAGATAAGAAGGCAAGAAAAAGAAAATATGTTTCTAACTTTCAACCTTCTTTCCCTGGGATATTGACACCTGTGTAAGTACACTCTTCTCCTGGAGAGAATATAGAAAGCTCAGAAATTTGCCAACCGGACTAGCCTTTAAAAACTTGGCTTCTTAATATTGGTCTTAACTGTCTAAGGACCTAGAAAAAATACCAGTCTCCTGCCTGTCTTCATACCACATCCCATATATCAACCCTCAGCTTTTTCACATACACAGTCCCAGGCTTCCCCGTCCCTTGGTTATTCCCCCTTCTCTCTTCTGAAATTCATCCCCCTTAATCCTTCTTCATGCAGGAACCACTAGGGCTTCTTATCTCCTGACACTCTCTCATATCCATGAAACCAAATCTCATTCATTTTGCTTTCCTCTCTTAGATTGTGGGCAAGGCTGTCTTTTGCCTCTTTTTGTATCTCTAACTAACAATTAGCATAGTACCTGACACAAAGTAAGTATTTAAATAATGTAGATTGATTGTGTGATCATTATGTGTGATGACTCAAACTTCAAGGCAATCAGATCCAGAGATCCAAGTCTGGCAACTGCAGACAAGTGGATATCTCCACAGCCATATGCTTGATTCTCAATTGAACCTACTTTACCAACTGGAGGTTGGGGGAGGGCATATCCATAGTGAAGAATTAAGAAATAAATGAAGAAGATGAAATATATTTTGGTCTTGCTTTGGTGTCATGTAGCCAGGTTCCAGAGGTTGAAAAAGTGGAAAAGTGGAAAAAGGAAATAAGTAACCTACCCTCTTCAACTGAGAAATTTCCTTAGCATTATCCAAAGCAATATCATCCTTCCGGGTACCCAGGATCAACCCTAAAACTCTTCCTTCTCCCTCCAGTCAATCTGAAGCAACTAGGTAGTGCAGTGGACTTGCCTGAGTTCAAATGCTGCCTCAGACACTTAGCTATGTAGCTGTATGACTTTCACTAAGTTTGCCTCATTGCCTTAACCCCAAGTGGTTTTGAGGGTAAAATGAAATAAAATTTGTAAAGTGCTTAACACAGCAGCTGGCACATAGTGGATGCTTAATAAATGCTTGTTTCCTACCTTCACATATCTCCTTTTGCTGTCTAATTCAGGCCTTTGCAACCTCTCACGTGAACTTTTGCAATAACCTTCTAATTAGTTGCCCATTCTCAAGTCTTTCCCCACGATAATCTATTCTTCATAACTGCTCATGTGATTTTCCCCAAGCATGAGTTTGGTCATGCTGTTCCCTTACTCAGTGAATTCCAGTAGCTCCCAATCATCTTTAGGAACAACTATAAACTTCTCTTGGGCTTTTAAAACTCGTCACAGCCTTCCTTTTCAGCCTTGCTAGGTATGGTTTCCCTTCTGTCATGCTACAGTTCAGCCAACCCAGCTTTCATATTGTTCCTGACAAGTAACATATCTCCCATCCCAGCATAGGCTGTCCCCCACGCCTTCACTCCCACCTCTTACAATCCTTTATTTCCTTCAGAATTCAGCACAAATATCACCTTCCACATGAAGCTTTTCCTAGCTCTTCTTGGCTTCTCCCCCCAAATATCCACTATTTATTTTTATATACCCATACATGTTGTTTATGTGTATATGTGTACACACACGTACATAATTATATACATGCACACATGTGTGTATGTGTATGCATGTTATATATACTATACCTTCTACAAGTGAATGCAAATTCCTTATGAATAGCTTCATTTCTGCTTTTGTATCTTCAGTGTCTTGTATATAATAAATATTTGATGATTGATTTTAAATTTCATTGCACGAGTGTATTTTTCATTTTTATAGTAAAAGGATAATGTCAATGATATTAGCATTAGAGGTTTCTCCCAGCCCAGAAACTGTGATCGTAAGTAACATACCATTTGACACCATCCCAAACCACAAGTTCCCAGAAGACTTGATTTCACTGATATGTACATTCCTCATTTTAAAATTCCGTGAAATGTTGATCCTGCAGTCCTAAATACAAAAATATGGGGTTCCTGGAAACAAACAAAAAACTCTTTCATAAAAGTCTAAGATTTACAGCAGAATAGCATATGTGCTATGATAGCAAATGATATTTTGTTAATTTTGGAGGTAGTCAGGATACCCTAAGTTTCAGGGAATAGAGAGGATGGGGAATTAAACACAAACATGGTTCTAAAATGAAATATGGAGAAATATCTCCAACCTGTTAGGCAAAGTGAAGGAAGAACCAGGATAAGAGGAAACAAAAGAACAAATTGGGAGCGAGGAGACAGCCAGAAGATGATGAACCAGGTTTCAGTGAAAATGGGGTTTCATCTGACAAGGCACCCCCTTCAGTTGCATCCAGATTTCAGCAAGGTTTCTAAGTCCTTTAAAACATTCTTGCAGCAAATATATAGATACAACTACATGAACCTGAAACCTATTGACTGACTCAAAGATCATTCATTAGTGAAAGTGTCAAGCTGCAGAAGGAAGTTTCTACTAGAGCCCTGTCCAATCCCCCCCAACATTTTTATCAGTCTTAAATGAAAGTATAGATGAAATCTGAATATTTTCAAATGACAGGCAGTTAGAAGGGATAGTTAACATCTAAGATGATAGAACTGAAATTCAAAAGGAACTTGATAGGTTAGAAGGTTGGGTTTGTGACTAAGATGAAAATTAATAATTAATGGATAAATATAAAAACAAACTCAACTGTACAAATACAAAATGAAAATATGACTAGATAGCAGTTAATTTTTTTTTAAAAAAAGTTAAAACCATAGACATTTTGTGGATGGAAAGTTGAATTCCAATCAACTTTGTGATGTAGTAGTCAAGAAAAGCTAATGTGACCTTAAACTCCATTATTAATATTTAGCTCTAGGGGGGTGATAGCCTCGTATTCAATCCTTTGTCAGAGTGCACAGGAATAATAATAATCATAATGATTATAATAACTAACCATTTATATAGCTCTTACTATGTGCCAAACAATGTGCTAAGCACTTTACAAATATCTCGTTTGATTCCCGCAATAACTTTGGGTGATAGTATTCTTCTTCTTTTACAGATGAGGAAACTGAGAGTAACAAGGTTAAGTGACTTGAATAATGTGTTACAGATGTGTAAATATATGTTACAGGAGCAACCTACAAGTGGCTGCTGGGGAATCTAATTCTGACCAGCAGAATAGCTCTCTTCTTGTGAGAGGATGATCACGATACAAGGAGACTGAGAGACAGTTAAATTCTCTGATCTCTTTCCTCTTGCCTCCAATTTATTTCATTCCCAATTCACAAGCAACATCTGCGTCAGTAAAGGCTGATTTGCAATTCCTTCAGGGGTGTTATGAGTCACAGCTGTGGGGGCTTTTAGAGAACTGACCTGCCCCTTCCCACTCAGACATGGTCCTTGGCATACACACACACACACACACACACACACACACACATACATATATATGTGTATATATATATATGTGTATATATATATGTATGTATATATACATGTGTGTGTGTGTGTGTGTGTGTGTGTGTACACACACACACGATGTTCTAAAGACTCCATTTCATGGGCTTTTTACCCTTTGCAAAAAAACTGTTCTTGATTCCTTTGATTTTTATATCAGTTATTTCCCAAAATACATTCCTGTTTCCTATCTTTTCCTTTTTACAAAGAAAATCAATAAAGCAAAGTCAATCAAAAGTAAGCTTATTTGACCAATATGGTATGGGACATTGTACATATTCTCCTCTGGTCCAATGAAAGGAGAAAGGTACATTTTATCATCTCTTCTCCAAAGGCCAACATTGATTATTACTATTATATAACATTTAACTTCATTTTAGTGTTCATTTGTATCACTGTAGTCATGTATATTATTTCTCTGGTTTTGTTTATTTCACTCTAATATCCATAGAAGTGGCTGTGAATTTTTTATGCACATTATTTATCCTCACAGCTCCATTAAATAGATATTATTATGATCCTTATTTTACAAGTAAGGAAACTCAGCCGGGTTAAAGTAATTTGTCCAGGGTCACACAGACAGCAAGCAAATGTCTGAAGCAGTCTTCGAACTCGGGTTTTCCTGATTTCAAATTTAACACTCTTATCTGCTGTGCCATCTAGCTGTGGTACCTACCTAGGAATTGAATCTCTGGGCCAAAGGGCACAAAAACTTGAGTCACTTTCTTGAATAATTCCAAATATGTTTTTTCCCCCAGAATGGGCAGACTAGGAGCAGCTAGGTGGCACAGAGGGTATAACATCAGCCAGGAGTCAGGAGGACCTGAGTTCAAATGTGGTCTCAGACATTTAACACTTTCTAGCTGTGTGACCTCGGGCAAGTCACTTAACCCCAATTATCTCAAAAGAGTAAAATAAACAAGAAAAACATAAACCAAACAGAATGGGTAGACTGAATTATGAATTAAACAAACAATGAATTATATGTGCCTGTTTCCCACATCCTTTCCTATACTGTTTCCTTCTTCTGTCAACTTTGCCAATTTCCTCGTCATAAAGTAAAATCTAAGAATTATTTTAATTTGACTTAAATGAATTATTATTATCTTGGAGCATGTTTTCCATATCAAGATTCTTTGGAACTGGGGGCATTTAGGCTAGGGAAGAAAAGACTTGGGGAAAATATTTTTGCAGTCTGGACCCGTGATTTCATTAATATGAGGAATTTCTGCTATGGACATTTATTGGTTTAGATGTTATCTCCAACACTTAGGTGATCATAACCAAGTCATTTAACCTGTGTTTCAATATTCTAATCTTAAAATGGGGACAATATCTGTAGATCACAGGGTTATGAGGCTCAGGTTGAGTCATGTATATAAAATATTTTGCAAGTCTAAAAAGGTTATATCCAAATTCAATAACTGTTATTGTTGTTGTTTATTAATCCTGTTCTCAACTTTTAAAAAGCAGTTCAGATAGAAATGGACCTGATACAAGCTTCTGTGCTGCTATTATTCTTTTGCATTTAATGTTCTGTGTACATCAGTCAATTACCATTTATTAATTCCTTGCAATGTGCCAGACACTGTTCTAAGCATTGGGATACAAAGAAAGATAAATACATGGAAAAGATCTTTTGCAATTAAGCAAATTGTACTTTTGTAATTACTTTTTTAAACTTCTTTTGTAATTAAGCAAAAGTATTGGATTATGAACTCACCTTTGGTATGTACAAATCCTTAAAACAATTCTAGTATCAAGCAGTATATGATTTTGATTTCTTGTGCTAGATGTCTATATTTAGAATTTTTGTTTCATGTATCTCGAAGATATGTGAATGCCTGGTATGCCAATATGTATAAAAATATTATTCTTCATTTTTTATGGTTCAATGTTATATTACAGTTATGGGTAAAATTTTTTTTTGTGAAAATGGTTCATTAACCATAGCCTATTTGTTGAATTTTCAAAGATATTTTGAAGTCCATGTTTATAGCATAGGGATTTATTGTTAAGTTTTGGAAAAAAAAAAAAGTAAAGTTTTGATGCATAATTCTAACCATCAGGTTTTACCTAGAGAGGTATTCAGTGGATTCTAAATCTTTGCAGCCTGCAATGATGTTGTATAATTTCTTGTTTTCTTTCTTTCTTTCTTTCTTTCTTTCTTTCTTTTTTTTACTGAAGCAATTGGGGTTAAGTGACTTGCCCAGGACCATGCAGCTAGAAAGTGTTAAAGTGTCTGAGGCTAGATTTGAATTCAGGTCCTATTGACTTCAGGGCTGGTGCTCTATCTACTGTGCCACCTAGATGCCCCGATGTTGTATAATTTCTAATATTTGTTTGAATAATCAAGGCTCATTAAGTATAGAATCTGTAATTTCTGGTGGTCCTCACCTGTTAGCATAAATCCTTCCATTTCTATAAACAAATCTGCATGACTCATCTATTTGTCAGATCCTTCTTTGTCAACATATTGTTAGCTGGGTTCATCCATAAAGCTTTTTGATCCCATTTTTGGATTCTATCTTTTCCATGGCTTTTCAGAGATAAAACAATTTTGGTTATATGTGACAAATTCAATGGTATTGTAGCTCTTGTCAGCCTTTTGACATGTACTCTGAGAGAGCCTATCAATTTTCTACCTTCTTTTTGATTAGGAAGTCTTAACGTTTTTAATAGCTGTCTTAGGGTTATGAGCCCTGAATTTCATTAATACAGATTTTGTTGTACAGATTTTGTTAAGATACTTGATTTGCCATAGTCCATTTTACAGTTAACATTGGTATTGTGTAGCTAGCATTTATGCGACACATTAAAGCTTGCAAAACACTTAAAATATTTATTTTATTCTCATAACAATTTTGGGAGGCAGATGTTATTAGTATTATTCTAATATTACAGAGAAGAAAACTGAGGCAGGCAGAATTCAGGTGATTTGCTCAGGATCATCCAGCTAGAATCTGAGGCTGGATTTGTACTCAGATCTTCCTGATGTCTTTTTTGATAGGTTTATGTCCCATTTGTCCTGTGAACAATTAAAGGTATTTATAAGTGTTTTTTTATTCGTAGGTTCAACTTGACTTCTGGATGCAAGCTTAAAGTCTTTAGTTTCTATGTTTCCTTGACATTAAAAGTTTCATACTTTCAGACTTCAAAAGGTATTTTGATGTGATTAAAGGAATTCATGAAATTGAAAAGCTACTTAGTGTGTTTTTCATTGGACCATATAACCACTCATTTATGTACAAGATGCCTTGATACAACTAATTTTTAAAATTGGAAGCCATATTCAGTTCAATTTAAGAGAGATGATGAATGAATGTAAAACTAGGAAAAATCATATTTATACTTATATATAAGTATATGCTTATACTTATATATAACCATATGCTTATATTGTCTCCATCAATTATTCTTGACATGATTGTGTTGGTGGGCATATTTTAAATAGAGAGCAATTTTCTATGAGGCTATTAAATACTCTAACATTTTTTACTATATATGGACCTATTTTATATACTTGCAGTATATGAACAGTCACGAGAATGGAACTGAGTCAAAAGCTTTGCATCAATAAAACCAGTACAAATATCATAGCAATTTCGGATGACTTTTTCGATAATCACTTTATCAATAACAATTGACTCTTTATATTTCTGGGACTTAAAAATACCAAACATATCCCCCCTCTTTTTTTTGTTAAACTAATATGCTGTTTTCTTTTTGATACTTTTAAATGTTCTACTAATATAAGCAATTAATTATTTGTATAAAGCACATAAACATTAGACCCATGTTTGGAGGGGTCACTAGGTTTCTCATTTTTTAGTGGTAGATGTGATGCTTTCTTGTGTCTTAGAATAGGCTGGTAAAGTACTATGATAGTAACATGCAACAGTAGGAGGGTTTAAGTTTGAAATAATAGATTTCATCCAACTTGAGATACAACTGTAACTTGACTGCTTTGCAGACAAACTAGAATTTTCCACATCTCTTAATATAACCATTCTGTTATTTATGATTTATTGTTACAAAAGTCTATTTTACATTTGATCCAACTAAATTTTTTTTCCCATTATGTTTAACTCCTTGCAACCATTTGGACCAGAAATTGTCTACATCCTCTATCAAGGATTTTCAATCTCTCTGTCTCCTCCTCTTCCCTCCTATCCCCTTCTTTCTCCTAAAATTTTTTTTTTGCTTCTCAACTCTCTATAGAAAGTTTTTTATAAATTAATTTTGAATTATTTATTTAGTTCCTTATCTTACTTTGACTCCTCGAATCATCTTAATTTTTAAACTGTTGTTCTTAATTGATGATTAAGGGAATCTAAAATTTCTAAAATACTTTTGTTTTCCAGATTCTGCTTCATTTTTTCTTAATGGTTACTTTTAGATTGGCAATATGGTATTAAAGTTTTTTGCCATGTGTAATATTAAAAAAAGGATGTTCTTTTAATTCCACAATTTTGAAATATCAAGCATAGCTTAAGTCCTCCTCAATAACCATTTATTGATAGCTTAATAATAAATGGCACTACAAAATCACATTTTTTGCTTTTCATTATCTTACCATTGGAAACAGATGGAAACTGATATATATAATATATAGATAATAGGATAAAGAATAGATATCAAATATTTATATTCTAAGCAAGATCCCATATTAGAGGAAAATTCATTTGATAGTTGAAAGGCTAGGATAAATACATATCATAAAATATGTAAATGTAGGTTATTCAGAATTGGAAAGACCTTAAGATCAGTGAGTCCTATCTCTCTATTGTGGAACTAAAGAAATTGAGGCCCTGACTATAAAGTGACTTAAGAACTTAAGCTCTTCCCCTTGTGAGGATGCTGCTGCACTGAACTATTGACACTTTAGTTAGTTAATTCTGAAACAATAAAGCACATACAAAGTGATAATAAAGACATCTCAGAAGGAGCAGAATGAGTAAACAATTATAGGTACTATCAGGAAAAAAATAAATTGTAGTTATGTTAATAGTAACTTCAACTCAAGCGGCATACAACCACATGTTGCAGAGCAATGTAAGGAAATCATGAGAAATAACTTCATCCCTTAGCCCAGATTAGATGAAGTTACAGCTGAAACTGAGGAACTACTAAAATCTGAAGATGAAAAAAATTAGTGGAAAGAATGTTAATTGAGAAAATCTGGGTTTAAGGCTTTTTTTTTTTTTTTGCCACTTACTAGCGATATGAATTTGGACAAATCACTTACATCTCTCAAGCTTCAGTTCCCTCATTTGTAACAAGGGGTTTGGAACAAGTCTTTAAGGTTCCTTAAAATGCTAATTTTATAGGTACATGTGGCATTTTTAATCTTATTTTTATTTTTTTTCAATTAACAAAAAATTGTTTTCTCTACTTTCTACCTCTCCCCCAATTGAAAAAAAAATCCCTTGTAAGAAATATGCATAGTCAAGCAAAACAAATCTGGCACTATGTTCAAATAATGTTTCCTCTTGAATCTTAGGCCCAAATTTATGTAATGTTTGATTATTTTTTTGCAGATCTTAAATAGTTTTTAGGTCATTGCCATGGTGGGATTTTATGTCCTTCCCTAACAAAACTCCACTTTTTCTCCTGTCATTCTAATTTTGGCAGAGGTTGCCCCATTATATTACTATTCACAGGTCCTTAAAAAAGGTTTTATTTTTATCAAATCAAATATTGTGGGAGAATGCATGAGTTTATGATGGTTATAATAGCTAGTAGCATTTATAGAGCATTTAAAGTTTGCAAAGCATTTTACATGTGTTGTTTTATTTGATTCTCATAAACAGCCCCTGTGGGTTGTTTTTTCATCTAGCAAACACCAGTTTTTAAAAGTTATCCTTTTTTTGGTATAAATGGTCTGCCAGTTGGATTTGTGCCCTCAAACTCAAAAAGAACTCTTCAAAAATTTAGTCTGAACTATGTCTGTCTCCTCTTCAAAAGTCATTTGAGACGCCGGTATTGTTTTTATCATACATTTCATTATAGATCAGGCTGACCTGATCTATATGTCAATTATATGACCTGATTATCAGTTGTCCTGATCTATATCTGGCTACTGAACCCAGATAATTCTGGAGGGGAAGGTAAAGCTGGTGATCTTGCCCAGCCTCCCTCACTCCAATCCAATTCATCTGCATGTCATGGCTTTCTCTCTGTGGTCCTTCAAGAAGGAAGGACAAACAATAACAGCACAAGAATATTTCATTATCAGATCAAATAGGCAATATGCTTTAGTTGCTTTTCTCAGTTGCACTTGTCACTGCCTGTGGTCTTCCCACCTTGGAACATCCTTCTTCCCTATTGACCTCCTTCTCAAAATCACTGGTAAATTCTTCAAGGAGCTTTCAATTTGGGGAGGGGTCCAGACTGGCCAGTCTTCCTTCCTCTCCTAGCTTTACTTTTGACACTATATTTCACAGAATCCCTTGGCTGCCCTCTTAACCCTGGAACTCTTCATCCCCTGTGGCCTTCTGAGGTGTTTGTATTAAGTAAAGATTTTCAAGGACTTCAGGTTCTTTAATTTTTCTATCTTCAGATTTCAGTAGCTTCTCAGATTTAGTTGTTATCTAATTTGGGTCAAGGAAGGAAATTATTTCTTATGATTGCCCTGTATTGATCTGCAATATGATTTCATATGACTTAGATCTGAGAGTCCTGTCAGCAAAAACAGTATGAAGCCTTTGTCTATAACTGGTAAGATGTTTTCAGTTTTGTTATGATACAGGATTAGTACAAAACCAAGGCATTCATATCTTCAGCTTATTTTATATATGAGCATTTTTGGCTTGCTCAATCTTATGGTCAGCACCATTTCTACTAAGGCATTTCCAGTAGGTAGGGTATGGTTATTTCTTATTTATTCCCCACGTTATGTTGCTTTTGTGTTGTGCCAGAATATGAAGAAGCATTACTCTACTATTCCCCCCATTAAACTGATTATCAGGATAGTTTTGATAGGGTCAGCTTGAAACCATGTGTTCTGTGTCTCTTTCTTTAATTTATTCAACTTTAAAATAATTTATTATTTGTTTAAATTTTTTTTAAATTGTGAGTTCCAAATTCTTTCTTCTTCCCCAATCCAATGAAAAGGCAAGCAAAATGTTATCAGTTATTCATGTGAAATCATGCAAAACATATTTCCTTATTAGTCAGCCATATTTCCAAAAGAAAGTAAGAAAAATAAGGTGAGAAAATTATACTTCAATTTGCATTCAGGGTTCATGAGTTCTGTCTCCAGAGGTGGGTAGCATTTTTTCATCATGAGTACTTTGGAATTGTCTTGGATCACTGTATTGATCAAAGTAGCCAAGTCTTTCACAGTAAATTATCATTACTACATTTCTGTTACTGCATATAATGATTTCCAGGTTCTTCTCACTTCAATTTCCATCAGTTCATATAAGTCTTGTCATATTTTTCAGAAGCTATTCCCTGGTCATTTCAATAGTATTCCATCACATGGAATACAAGCTATATGCCATAACTTGTTTAGTTATTTCCCAATTGATGGATATTCCCTCAATTTCCAATTATTTGCCACTACAAAAAGAGCTACTATAAATATTTTTGTACATATAAGTCCTTCTTTCTTTCTCCCTCCCTACTTCATCCACTTCAAGGCAAACATTATCTAGTATTCTCCTATTTTGCCAATTTCCCCTCATAGTATGTTTGGTGGGTTGGCCACTGAAGAGATTATTATTGTTCTTACCTTTTTTTTTAATTAACTTTGACTAGAAATGATTCAGACACAAGTCATTATTTTATTCTTTTGTTTAATGGTCTGTAGACTTATACAGATAGATAAAATGACTACTTTGTAATTGAATAAAATTTTTGAATATAACCTTATCTTCAGCAGATTAACTTAAAGGTCAATGCTAGCAGCAGGGAAGACAATAACCAGTCAGTCAATATGCATTTATTAGGTGCTTACTATGTATCAAAAACTGAGCTAAGTGTGGGAATACAAAAAGAGGCAAAAGATAGTCTCTGCCCTCAAGGAGCTTAAAGTCTAGTGAGGGAAACAACATGCAAATAAACATATACAAAGTAAGCTATATATAGAATATATAGGAAATAATTAAAAGATGGAAAACATTGGAATTAAGAGAAAGTATCCTATAGAAGATAGGATTTCATTTGGGACTTAAAGGAAACCAGGGAGGTCAGTAATCTGAGTAGATAAGGGAGAGAGTACCAAGCTTGGGGAACAGTCAGAGAAAATTCCTGGAGCCAAGATATGGAGTGTCTTGTTTGTGAAATAGCCAAGTAGCCAACGTCCCTGGATGGAAGAGTATGTGGTAGGAAATTATGTGTAGGAAGGCTGGAATGGCATATACTTTGTTTTAATGTCTTCTGCTAAGTTTCTTTATTTTGAAAGCTTTTCATTCCATGTAGTTTGGTTGGAGGTTATGGGTTGTCAGTATAGCAACTTCTATTTAGAATATTGTTCTAAAATTATTATAGATGAATGCTGAGCAGATGATTGTGGGCAGCAGTTAGCTCTCACTTATAATGATGCTCCTGTTCCAGTCCAATCTGTTGAATTCTCAAGAATATTTTGGGACTTATATTTGTAGTATGAAGATCTGTTACCTAGGGGAGAATGCAATTTCGGTGTATAATTTTAGCTATCTGGAGTGTCTTGCTACATTTTTGTAATCTGTAAAAATAAGTTATTGAAGATTGAGTTATTAGAGATATCATCTAAGGAGGGTTTTGATTCCAGTTTGAAATCTTAGTCATTTCATAGACTCTATCTGGAGCTAAATCACATTCAGTTATATTCAACAAACCCAATAGTAAATACCTGTTGTTGCTTTTACTATTGCTTTGTGAAATAAGATCTGTTTCCTCCAAAGGCCTTTCTATAAATTTTTAATCAATTCATTGTGTGCCTTGGGATTATTTATTAAATCTCTTTATTTTTCTTAACAAGGAAGGACTCAACTTTCTTTAGTTGTCTTGGGGTGATGAGGCCCATGTTTTTTTAGCATTGTATGATTTTTATTTGAACGCTTCTTAATCTGTTATATTTTACCAAGCCAAAAAGTATACATTAAGGGCAGGCATTATATAGGTATCAATTTCTCTAAAAGTATATTGTGTTGTTAAGATTTGACTTCAGGATGCCAATCAGTCCTTCAAACTACACAAAAGAGCTTTCTCTTTTTGTCTTACCTGGAGAAAATCATGTTATTTGTACATATTACCTTTATCCACTGACTACCTTAACCTACAATTTTAAGCTTAACAGCTTCTATTTCTATTTTTGCTTGGCTCATGTTAAAGATTTTACATTTGTTAAGTATAAATATGATGCCGCATTATTGCTTATATGGAGTAATAAATCCACTAAAAATATCCAGATTTTTTTTATTATTGTTATTTTATTTTATTTGCATAACATATGTGTGGGTAATTCTTCAACAATAACCCTTACATAGCTTTCCGTTACAAATTTTTCCCCCAACTCCCCACCCCTCCCCTAGATGGCAGGATATCCACTACATGTTAATTATGTTAAAATATTGGCAAATCGAATATATGTATACATATTTCCAAACTTATCATTGTTGTGCAAGAAAAATCTTATCTACACAAACGATATATCAGATAAAGGAAACACAATGTAAGCAAACATCAATCAAGGAGTATGAGAATATTATGTTGTGGTCCACATTTCACATCCCTCTCTCTGGGTGTATATGGCTTTCTTCAGTGAACAACTGGAGGTGGTTTGAAACATTTCATTGTTGAAGAGAGCCATGTCCATCAGAATTGATCGTCATATAGTACTGTTGTTGCCGTGTATAATGATCTCCTGGTTCTGCTCATTTCACTCAGCATCAGTTCATGTAAGTCTCTACAGGCCTCTCTGAAATCATCTTGCTGGTTAAATATCCAGATTTTAAAGAACAAAACCTGGGGGCTATTTGTGAGAGTGCAACTCTACTATCAATATGAATGTCCATTACCACTTATTCTTTAGATTCAGTTACTAGATCCAAATTCACCTAACAATATTATTGTTTAGCCTATCTTTCTTCATCTTTATCACAAAGATTGCATGAGAGACTTTTTCAGATGCCTTGCTGAAATCTAGTTATATTTTTGTCTATGACATTTCCCTGATGTATCAGTTTATTTCTTTGGTTTAGTTATATAAAGAAATTAGGTTAGTCTGACATAATCTGATCCTGATTAATCCAAATACTTATTAATCATCACATTCCTTTCCCAAATGCTCACACACCATCCCTTATTAATGCATTTTAGGCTTTTGTCTAGAACTGAAATAAAAAATCAGTAGTTTATAAAGACTCCAGTTTCTTCCATTTTTTAAATATATTGACTATTTGTATTTATATAGTGTTTTAAGATTTGTAAATTATTTTACATAAATACACATTCCAACCTCATAACAACCTTGTGAATAAATAGCAAAACACTTAAATATATCTGTGATTCCATTGATGTGAATCTTACTTCCCATGATAAAGAGAGAAATCCATCCCTACCTTCCTATCCTATAAAATTCTTGTCTGAATTCCTCCAGTAAGTTCACTCATAGTGGCTACACCCAACATCCTTGATTTCTCTTGAATTGTGAGGTTATCAGTATAGGACATGTGGGCCATCCTCTGATTTTTCCTTGATTTTGCTGTATGACCACGATCTTTTGATCATATATTTCTTTGATACTTTTATTCCTTATCCTTAGTTCCTACTTATCCACTAAGCCTGTTCCTGCCTACTATCTGCCTTTCCACTGCCCTCTCAGTGACAAAAATACTCATTTTTAATTCTATAGAGATTGTAGTATTCCATAACTGGGTCATACAACACTGTCTGTAAAATATTATCCCTAAAAAGGAACCTTAATGTCAGGAAGAAGTTTAGGGTCATTAAAGGAGCTCTTCCCCTTTGATGCTCATGTCTACTCTGCTCCTCTTGTCTAATTTTGGATTCAATTAATTGTCCATTTGTGATATCTCTCCAAGGTTTATTATTTGTGTTGAGCTCACAATGGTCTGATCAGCCACAGTCATATCAGTTGTTCCTTGACTTTAACATAGTGATGTCATTTTATTCCTCTTCAAGAACGAAGGATAAGAACTAATCCATCAATTAAGGTTTATATGCTGACATGCACACTGTATTTAGTTAACTCTATGTCATAGCCTGGACATTTTCCACTTGTTTTTTCCTGTGATAAGAATTAAGTCAAACTCTTTTAAATGATATAAATACCAGTGACAGGTAAAGGAGGGGGAGGAAATGGAATAAGCTTTTTATATATTTATATAGCTCCTACCGGACTGTACAGATATTATCTCATTTGATCAATAAATTAACCCCGAGAAAGAGGTGTGATATTATTCCATTTTACAATTGAGGAAACTGAAGCACTGAGGTTAAATGACTTGCCCAGAGTTACCCAGTTAGTAAGTGTCTGAGGTGAGATTTGAACTTGGGTCTTCTTAACTCCAGGCCCAGAAATCTAACACTGCATTATTTAGCCACCTCAGGTAATAAGTAATGCAGGAATTATTGTTCTCATTTTATAGGCAAAGATAATGTTTTGTAGATAAAAAAGTGAAGCTCAGGGAGGTGTAATGATTTGCTCATGATCCTATAACTAATTAGTCAAAAGAAGAATTTGAGCCTTTATTTCTTTTGATATCAAATCCAACATTTTCCAGTACAGTTGCTGCCTCAGGACACTTGTCTATCCTTATTTCTTGTGAGGACTTCTCCCTTCTCCATTTTTTGTTCCTCCCCCCCTTTCCATGGTTTTTCTTTTTTTTTTTCTTTTCTTTTAAAAAAAATTAATAGTATTTTGTTTTTCCAAATTCATGTAAAAATAGTTTTCAACATTCATTTTTGTAAGTCTTTGTGTTCCATTTTTTTCCCTTCCTTTCCTTCCCTTCTTCCTTCCCCAAAAAGTGAGCCATCTGATATAGGTTAAATATATTCATTTCTTTTAAAAATAGTTCCCTATTTGTCATGTTGTTCAAGAAAAAGCAGACCAAAAGGAAAAAAGAACATGATAGGAAAAAAATTACAAGAAAAAAAAATGGTGAAAACACTTTGCTTCAATTACATTCATTCTCCATAATTCTTTCTCTGGATGAGAATGGCATTTTCTATCCCAAGTCTATTGGAATTGTTTTGAATCCCTGAACTATTGAGAAGAGCTAAGTCCATCACAATTGTTCATCATATAATCTTGTTACTGTCTACAATGTTCTCTTGATTACTCACTTCACTAAGCATCAGCATCATGTAAGTCTTTCCAGTCTTTTTTGAAATTAGCCTTTCTTGTAGATCGTTTCTTATAGAACAATAATATTCCATAATATTCATATACCATAACTTATTCAGCCATTCTCCAACTGAGGGGCATCCACTCAGTTTCCAAATCCTTGTTACTACAAAAAGGTTGCTACAAACATTTTTGTATGTGTGGGTCCTTTTCTCTCTTCTATGAGCTCTTTGGGATATAGACCCAGTAGTATCACTGCTGGATCAAAGTTTCCCATAATTTTTCAAACATAATTGACATAGCTAAGCAGTTGTACATATTTATTCTTTTTTGTCTTTTCTTCTATTAGGATGTTTTTAATTAATTTTTTCAATGAACAAAAATCAATTCTCCCCATCTTTCCTTCTCATCCTACTGGGAAAAAAATAAAAATAAAATCCTTATAACAAATATGCATTTTAGTACTCTGACATATAGGTCTAATGACCTGAACTCACCGAGGGAAGTTTGGTACTTTTTTATTTTCTAACTTATGTTGGATTTCAACTCCCTGTTAACTATTTGTTTGTTTTATGTTCCCAAGGCTACAGATCTTTCTCTCTGGTAAAGAAAGCAGAAGTGAAATAAGAATTCAGTAGTTCTCTCTTCTCTCCATCAATAACTACAATTAATTTAGTGATCTATTCCCAAACAGTGTATTACTTAAAAAATTAAAATCTTAAGATCAAAATGATCAAACTTTCTCTAAGTAAAATATTTTTAAATGATGTTACTGTATTTTTGCTTTTATAACATTTTATTTCTCAGCATATATTATATATTCATAGTTTTAGAGCTGGAGTCTACTTCATAGACTTAGATCTTGACAATCATTATTGTCTTTTTTATTCTATTTCTCCAATGGGTCTCACATTTATTCATCCATCTGTCCATCTCCTTCTCTCAACTACCAAACTATTTCAAGTCCTCTTTTTCTTCTAACAGAGAATATTAAAATATAGCCATTGGCTCAGGGAAAAGCAATTCCAATGCATGGATATAGGTCATGGCCAAACCAACTTTTCTCAAATGGCAAGTCTGAAAGGGAATATTCAATAAAGGGTTCCCAGTTTTGTTTTAGAAAAAAAAATTTTTTGAAGGCAATCAAGCTTAAGTGACAAGCTTAGGTGTCTGGGACCAGATTTCAATTTAGTGTTCCTTGGCTCCAGGGCTAGTGCTCTATTCACAGTGCCACACTTAGAAACCCCTGAAATTTTTAAAAAGGGAAGAATAAAGATGGTACTTTTAAATTAATGGTAAGGCAAGCTTGGTTTTGAAAGATGAGTTTTATACCTACAGAGACTCTTTTTTTCTTCTTCAGGATAAAGAATTTGTTCTGGAATATTTTGGATATGTAGACTTTTGAAATGTTTCATGGGCAAAGACTGAGGGCTCATCTCAGAATACTGTTATTTTAGTTGGTAGGAAACACTGAGCTGGGCATCAGAGCCATTAGATATGAAAGGGTAATAAATCAGAAACTAGGTAAGCAATAGACATCTAAATTACTTAAAACCCAGACTAGTAAGGTAAACTGTGTATGAAATCAAAGCAAGCAACTTCTGGACCAGAGTGAGGCATGTAATCATATGCACAAAAAATGCACAGGCAAAAAAAAAAAAAAAAAAAAATCAGCCTCTAAAGAAAAGAGCGGCAGTAGGCACAAAAAAATAAAGCTCTAACACCAGTAGTAAAGAGAAGAGGAAAGTTGCCATCTAAGCTTAAGAAAGCTTTTTTACTCTTCTCACCAAGACAAAGGCTGATCCTGAAAAGATTATGTCTGGCCCAGAGAATTACTGGTGATGATGATTATAATACTTGGCGGGCTGAGTAGTAGAAAAGTGAAAGTTGAGCAGGAAAAATCATTTCCTTCAGAGTTTCAGGTGAAACAACCATTTTCCAAATTTTTTTCTTCAAAAATTCATGTTATACAGATTTCTTTTAATTATGAGAATATTTTTCTAGTTTTTATTATTCAAAATTCAAGGTACAATCTAGTTACTTAATTTTCCATGTTTTTATCTAAATGTGACTTCAATTATCATGCTCACAGTTAAGCATCAATTTGAATGATATTTTAAATATTTCTTTTGGTCCTAGTGGGTGACCACATAATCTCTAATTCCACCAAGCCTTTTGTGCCTGTCAAAAATCCTGGCCCTTAAAAATCGAGTCTTCATTCCCACAAACTTTTAACCTGCCTCATTCTGAAGATGTAGCTTCCCACAAAATGTGAAACTATTACTTTATTCGAATGTCATTCGCTCTTTTCTGAAGAGAACTCCTGAAATAAGAACCACTTCTTATTATAGCTGCTGACACGAGTGACTGGCCAGATTGGGAAGGATGGCTTTAGCAAGCTGAAACCTTTCGCAAAATCGGCGATTTCTCAAGCCCGGCAAGAAAACCAGTGTCATCATTTTATGTACACCGAATCTTCTCCAGAGCGCTGCAGAGCAGACTTGATATTTTTTGTCCTCGGGGATTTTAGTGTAGAAAAAAATGATTAAAGCGGCAGTCAGGGCCCTTGACAGCTAGATTGTCAACACAGACATGTGGACATGACTTCCGACCAACTGGACGAAATGTGGAAGGGACCTTCAAGATCATTAACTAAGATTTGGTCTTGCACAAGTGAAGTGCCCAAGTTCACAGGACTTGTTAAATGGACAGATCTTGCTTTCAGTCTCTGTCCAGCTTTAAAAACAAAACTAAACAACTAAACTAAACAAAACTAATGGGTCTCTTGCATTGCTTTATTCCCAGCGTTTGTTTATTTGGTCGGCTCCGAAGTAGTGGAAAAGCGCTCCCCCAACGAATGAGGTGGGTTCTCCAAAGACCCCCAATGCCAATAAACTATACTGGATCTGCAGTAGAGAGAGCAATCCTTTTCTGCTCTAAGTAGGTGAGCATCTGGCCCTCGAGTTCCTTACTTTCACTCCCCGCCCCCGCGTTCCTCTGCTTCACGACTCCCCGCGCTTGCGCGCGCCGCTAGAGTTGCTTCTCGCCCCCAGACACCGCCCTTCCCCGCCCCGTTCGCTGTCGGCCTAGCCCGGCCTTCACTGCGCGTGCTCTCTGGACAGAAGTCCCGGAGAAAAGGCGGGGAGGAGAGGAAGCCGAAGGGAAGAGAGCCCCCAGCAGCTGAGAGGGGGAGGAAGGCAGGGTGCATTGTGGGAAGGAGGCGGCAGCGTCCCGGGCGGACGGGCGGGCTAGAGCCGGCGGCGGCGGCGGCGGTAAATCCTCCCGGCCGCTCACAGCACTGTGGAGCTGCGTGCCCAGCCCGGCCTCGGCCCACGGCGCCCCTCCTCCTCCTCCTCTCACCCTCCCTCCCTTCCTCTCTTCCCCTCCCCTCCTCCTCCTTCCCCCCGAGCCCAGCCGGGCCGGCCTCCCCGGGGGCCGGGAGGCGGCCGGCGGGGGGGCAGGGGGAGGAGGCCCGGCCGGCTGGACGGACGACGATGCCGAACTTCTGCGCGGCCCCGAACTGCACGCGGAAGAGCACGCAGTCGGACCTGGCCTTCTTCAGGTTCCCGCGGGACCCGGCCCGGTGAGTGTCTCCGGCGCTGCCGCCCCACACCCCACACCCCTCGCCTTGGGCTCCGGAGCCAGCAAGCGGACGCTCCTTCCAGCCGCGAGGCCGGACCCCCTCCTGGCGCGAGCTGTCCCCCGCCCTGGGACTGAGGGGGGGGAGGTAGTGCGCAGGCGCCGACCCTGGATTGTCGGAACGACCCCGGGAGGAAACAGAGGTGGGCACGTGCGCCCTTGGGAAGGGCCCCCCCTTTTCAAGCCTTTGGGGAGGACCCGGGCGCCCAAGGCTGGCTACGGACCCAAGGGAGACTTCTTTCAGTGGTTATTCATTGCGCTCCTACCCAGTGCCCTATGGACGCCGGGCAGCATGCCTTTATTAGGCACCTACTGTGTGCCCCCCACTGCCCTTGTTAAGCGAAGGGGGAATTAAAGAAAAAAAAACTTCCCCAAAACCCAGCCTCTGCTCCCCGGGAGCCCACTACCTAGTGGGAGAAAGCTCGTGCAAACCGCATCGATCAGTCTTGTCCTCGGGGGACGCCTAAACACCGTGACACCCGGTCTGACGGACCGCTGCCGAGTGTCCAGTGTGGGGAGCTAGGAAGCGAAACGGGCCGGGCTGAGAACTATATAGTAATTACTGAGGAAAGGGCAGGACGTGGAGGTCAGGAGGCACAGGGAGAGCTCTATCGAGAAAGGGCTTGTGCTTGGACTCGCTCCTGGAGCCCCTGGAGAATCCTAGCCAGTTACGCCTCCTTTTCCGGTACTTTTAAATCTGAGGGTTTTCCGAGATAATTTCCCCAGCTGCTGGGTGGTGCAGTGCGTAGAGTACTGGGTTTGCTGTCAGGAAGACCTGAGTTTGGAATCTCCCCTTGGGGCTTACCTGCTTAGTGCCCCAATTGCCTCAGCCTCTTCTGTAAAATAGGGACAAGAACAGGTGTCTCCAAGGATTATTGTAAAGATTCAATGAGATAATAATTTGCCCAACATATCTATCAAACCCTTTGGCTGTCTCCTTTGCCTTCCTCTTTTGCTATATGTATATATGTACATATCTAACATATGGAATATAAAGTACATGTAAGTATGCATTTCTTATTCTGCCCACCCCTTCCTTCATATTTAAGCTTCTTGAAAGCAGGGACTGTCATTTAAAAATTTTTTGTATCCTCCATTGCCTAGTAATAGGCAATTAGATGTTTATTCAGTGAATAAATTGACCAGCTCCTCCAGGAATTCTCTGATCTCTCTCTGTTAACCTCTCAGAATGTTTGCATCTTCCAACTGCAACCCTTTACAATGAATCTAATACCGTTATAGTACTGCAACATTTATAATTATTTCTGCCTGTGATTTTTTTTTTTTTAACCTATCAGATTGTTCTTTGAACTCTTATACCAAGTCTTACTTTGTATCTTCCCCAATATCTGGACCTGGACTCTGCAAATGATAGACACATAATATATTTACTGAATTAAGGATTTAAAAAAAAAAAAAAGACTACTAAAGTCCAAGAGAATAAAAATCATCTGTTCTACCCATCACTTTACAGAGAAGGAAACTGAGGCATGGGATAAGGCAGGCCATTTGCCATTTGTCCAAGATCATACTAAGAAGGGTTTAAAACCCAAGTTTTCTGTCTCATAATTTAGATTCTTTTCTACTTCTGCGCATTGTGAAGGATATCATTTACCCCATTTTCTTACTTTCCAACTTTTTATTGCCTGTGGGATAAAAGATATCCCCCTTTGTCCTAGTATTCTTGGTCTTCTGCAGTCTGACTCCAAACATTCAAGAAGCATTTATTTAATTTAATACTTACTAGGGGTAGTATGCTAATGAATAGTGATGTAAAGAAAAGCAAAGGCAGTCTCTTGCCTTCAAGGAGTATGCTTCTAATGGGTGGGACAAAATATATAAATAGATGTATACAGAGTAATTGGAAGGGAAGAGAGACAACCAGGAAAGACCTACAGAAGATGGGATTTGAGCCAAGTTTTCAAGTAAGCTATGGAAACTGAGTTAGAAGTGAGACGGGATAACATTTAACATAGGACTTTTTATTTCAGTTAGTAAACATATGTACAGATAAGTTACATACAAGATAAGGAGCAATTAAGAGAGAAAAGGCACTAGAATTGATTAGGGAATAACTTCCTAAAGAAGTTGGGATTTTAGCTAGAAATTGAAGGAAGCTAGGAAAGCAGAAATGAGGAGGCCAGGGAAGACAGCAAGAGAAAATACTTGGAGCCCAGAGATGGAGCATCTCGGCTAGTAGACCAGTGTCCCTGGATTGCAGCATGTGTGACTGGAGTAAAGTGTAAGAAGACTGAAAAGATGGGAGGCTAAGGCTTTGGCAGTTAAATGAGGATGGAGTGGCCTGGGGAAAGACTTGAAGCAGAAAGGATGATTTGAAAGCTGTTGCCATAGGCTGGGGAAGAGGTAATGAAGGTCTTGACTGTCTTGGTGCTAGTGCAGTGGAGAAGGGCATGAACTGCTTTGCTGGCCTCCTTCAAATCTCAGCTACAGAACCAGCTTCTGCACATAGCCTTCCCAGTCCTGAAATCTTATGGTCTTCTCTCTGGATTTCCACCAATTTATCCTGTCTCTTTATTGCTTGTATATAGTTGTTTGCAAGCTGTCTCCCCCATAAGACTGTGAGCTGCTTGGGAGCAGAGGCTGTTTTTTGCTTTTGTATCCCCAGAGCTTAGTGTCACAATGGCTTTTCCAAACATTTTTATCCCTCCTCAGACCTCTCAGGACTGCCCTTTCTCTACTCTTTCAACTGAGAATGTTGCCTCATTGTTCACTGAAAAAAAGAGCGCTTTCTTCTGTCCCTTATCTCACATCATCCAGATGCCTTCTGCCATTATCTCCTTCGCTCAACTTGAATGAGGAGCTGATCCCTTCTCATTACCAAGGTGAGGCCAGTTCCATCCCATCTCCCCTATTATCCCTCTTTTCATCCCCGCCTGTTTGCTTCTCTGCTGCCAGTAAAGATACCCAAATCTCCTCCTCCTTCTTTTCTTAAGCCTCTTTTCATCCCACATCTCTCCTCCTGTTTGTGGCTAAATTTGAGTAGCCCAGCTCTAATCAGTGCTTCTGCCTTTTCTCTCACTGACTTTCCACTTGTCGTCTCACTTCCAGTCTCATCATTCCCCAGAAAGCTGCTCTCTCTAAAGTTACTAATGCTCTTTTAATTGCCAGATCTTAATCCTTTTCCTTTTTTTAAACCTCCCTGTGTCTTTGACATGATCAGTCACTCTCTTTTCCCTTTTATTCTTTTTTTCTTTTCAAGACATTGTTCTTGCCTAGTCCTCTTACCAAACTGCTCCTCAGTCTCCTCTGCTAGGTCTTCATTTGTGCTATACCATTCCCACTAACCCTGGATCTTCCCTAAGGCTTCCCTGTCTGGGGCCCTCTTCTCTAAGGCTGTTCTGCTTGATGATTTCCCTGATTTTGTCCTTGTCTTTACTAGATTATAAACTCCTTGTGGGCAGTGAGTGATTTTCATCCTTGTACCTTCTTGGGTTTTTTTTTGCACAATTTGTATATAATACAATTGTTGAATTTGATCAAATTGAATTATTTATCTTCCTACTGGTCTCTTTCTACCTTCTGCTTATTGCTACCATAGTGGGACAAAATACATATCCACACCACTCTCCTTTACTGATTGATTCTCCTTGACCTCCATCTCTCAATGATAGAGGATGTGATAACAAAATGGCTTGAGTACTGGTTCTTTATTTTTTCAAATTTCAAAATTCAAATTCTGCTTTTGCCACCCCTTTCCTATGTGAACTTGGGCAGCTTAAACTCTTTGGGATTTTAGTTGTTTAGTTTAGTAGTTTAGTTTGGATGAAAGAAAAAAAATTAGGCTGGGATGGAGGCCACTTACTCTTAGGCCCTTTCCAGCTCTCTGTCTAGCACCTAAGATAGACTGCCTGTTTTTCACTTTGTTTAGTTCTTAGGGACTCTGTGTGTGACCCAATTTGGGTTCGTGTAGCAAAAATACTGGATGGTTTGCCTTTCCCTTCTGCTCATGTTACAGATGAGGAAACTGAGTTAAACAGGGGTAAGTGACTTATTCAGGGTCACAGCTAGTAAGTAATTGAGGCAGAATTGGAACTCGGGTCTTTTTGACTCCAGACCTCTTGCTTTATCTGCAGCTCCATCTAACATCCAGTGGCCTCCAAATTTTTTACGTTCTTTTCTGTTTTTTTTTTTTTTTAGTATACACTTCTTAACATGTATATTTTTAAACTTTTATTAATATCTTTTGTTTATTTTACACCACCCCAGTATCCATCCCTTTTCCAGAGAATTGTCATATAACAAGTATACTTTTTTAAGACAATGAAAGAAAAGTAAGAGAAAAAACCCCAACATAACTGATCAATATGTTGAAAAAATCTGACATTGTATGCAATATACAACATTTATAGACCTCCCATCTCTTCAAAGATTGAGGGTGGAAGTGTCTTCTCATGTTTCTTTTGAGCCATGCTTGTTCTTTATAATTTTATTGCATTCACTTTTGATATGTTTGGGGTGTTTTTTTCCATTTTCGTTAAATCTTTATGTATATTGTTTCTGTGGATCTGTTGCTTTGCATCAGTTCATGTAAATCTTTCAGTCTTCTGTATTTACCTATGTTTATACTTTCAAATTATTTAAACATACTGTATTAAATGTATACATTAAAAAACTTGAAATTGAAACTAAAAAGGTTAAACTAAAGATGAAATAAAAAGCATTTAAAAACAATTTTTATTAATGAAACAAGCTCACTTGCACTAAAATATTTAATATTTTTAGGATGAGCAATTTTGATACTGAAGTTCTAAGGTCATTTTATTTTAACTTGATTTTATTGACTATCTTAACTGAAACTTTACCAAAAGATCCTTAGATCGAAATGAAACAAGCATGTTGTTAATTGCACTTACTAAAATCTTGATACTCATTTTTTGGTCCTATCTACCAATCATGCTGTTTTTATTGAAATCTGGCTAATATATTTCCATCTTCCCTGATATTAAATCAATTGTTCTTTTTTTTTTTTTTTTTTTTTTTTTTCTGAGGCAATTGGGGTTAAGTGACTTGCCCAGGGTCACACAGCTAGGAAGTGTCTGAGACCAGATTTGAACTCAGGTCTTCCTGACTTCAGGGCTGGTGCTCTAACCACTGTGCCACCTAGCTGCCCCTAAATCAATTGTTCTTGGAAACTAATTGGAAGATGTTTTGTTTTGTTTTAGCAAACAGATTAAAAACCCAATGAAATGCTTATATTATATTTTTAAATAGGTTAGAAAATTATTATTATAACCTATTTATTTCAACAAAAACATTTTGAATGTCTTACTAATTATGAGGTTTTCATAATTATTGCTAGCTAAATTGTCATAACACAGAATGCACATTTAGGACAAGGTCTATCCTTAACATAGTAGATATAATCCATATTTCAAAAAATTTTGAGAGATTGAAATGTTTTGGGTGACTTATCAGATCTGATTAGTTTTAAATTGTTTTTAGATTGGAATATGGCTAAAGAGCTTGTACCAATGTAAGAAAGATGTCAACTGCCATTTTCTTATTCATTCTTGAATGAATTATCTTTAGAGTTGTCTCGAATCTGATTTCTTTGCAGAAATTTATTTAAGCCATTTGTCCAATTTCTGAGGGTCACTTTAGTGTAAACAAGATTGCATAATTCATAAATCTACTTAACCAGTACTTGTAAACTGCAATATATCACAGTGTGCTGGAAATTAATGATGGATGGAAAACATTGCTGTCAATCCCTCACTATTGTGAAACTCTAGCTCCTATTTCCTCAGCATTCCTCCTTTGACATGTGACTGAGGGAAGGTGCCAATATGTCAGTCTGCTTATTAATTAGTAAAGCTTAATTTTACTTTTCTTTCTTTTTTTTTAACTTAATAGTATTTTCCTTTTTTCCATACATGAACAGATAGTTTTCAGTATTTTTGTATGATTTTGAGTTCCTAATTTTTCCCTCTCCCTCGTCCCCAAGACAGTAAGCATTCCAATATAGGTTATGTATGTATAACTATTTTAAAGATTTCCAGATTAGTCATGAAGTAACAAAGAATTTTTCTTTTTCTTTTTTAAATTTTTTTCCAAATCATTATTTTATTTTATTTTATTAAAAGCTTTTTATTTACAAAACATATGAGTGATTTTTCTACATTGACCTTTGCAGAACTTTTTTTGTTGTTGTTCCAAGCTTTTCCCCTCCTTTCCCCTACCCCCCACCCCTAGATGACAGGTAATCTAATACATGCTAAATATGTTAAATTATATGACAAATCCAAAATATGTATACATATCTATACGGTTATCTTAACTGCACAAAAAACATCAGATCTAGAAAGAGAGAGAGAAAAAAAAAAAAAACAACCTTAGAAGGAAAACAAAATGCAAGGAAATATTCACAGAAAGTGTTAAAATGCTGTGTTGTGGTTCACACACAGTTCCCTCAGGCCTCTCTCTGGATGTATATGACTATCTTCATTGTGAACAATAGGAACTGGTTTGAATCACATCATTGTTGAAGAGAACCATGTCCATCAGAATTGATCATCATAGTATTGTTGTTGCCATGTATAATGATCTCCTGGTTCTGCTCATTTTACTCAGCATCAGTTCATGCAAGTCTCTCCAGGCCTCTCTGAAATCATCCTGCTGGTCATTTCTCACAGAACAATAATATTCCATGATATTCATATACCGTAATTTATTCAGCCATTCTCCAATTGATGGGCATCCTTTCAGTTTCCAGTTTCTTGCCACTACAAAAAGGGCAGAATTTTTCTTATTCTAGATAAAAAAATAGATATTCAAGTATCTTCACATACCCTAATGAATTATCTTGGAGAGAATTAGAGTAATGATGGAGAGTCAGGAAGAACTGCAATTGAATACTATTTCAGACATTTACTTTTTGGGCAAATCACTTAACCTTTCTCAGACTTGGTTTCCTCATCTGCAAAAATGAGAATAATCCCTCACAGGATTATTGTGAAGATCAAATGAGATAATATATGTAAACCTTACCTCTCACTCCATTTAGAGGAATAACATTAGAATTCTGAAATCCCTTAAGAGGGTTCCTTGGTCAACAAACATTTATTAAGCACCTAGCATATGTGAGGCAACATGCTAACCACTGGGGAGACAGTCTTTTTAAGGTATTGTGGACAGATATTTGTCCAGCCTTTGCTTGACTACTTCAAAGGGAAGAAGGGAGCTCATGATGAAGTCATTTCATTGTCGTGCAATTCTGATCATTAGAAAGGATCTCCTTGTTCCTTGTAACTTGATTTTACTTCTTCTCTTAGAACAAGACAGCATTTTAGATGTTTTTCAGATACTCTAACATCTTGTTTTCCCTTTACTGGACATCTTTCTTTTCTTTACTAAACCTGTGATTGATTAATGCCTGGAAGTTGTTTCTACAATTATTTGCTGAATGGATGGTTAATTTTTTCAGGGCTATTACTCACTAGCACTTTTTTTGATTAAGTGGAGTATAAGGAAACTTTTAATGTATATTGATAGGTATAGATAGATGAGTTGTATATAGTTTGGGTTTTCCCCTGACCAGTTTTTTTTAATTTTTATTGGATTTTCACCCATTTTGTTGGACTGGCTTGTATTTTATTCATCTCTTCTATCCCACTTGGATATTACCTTATTTTATTGTATTTATATCTCTTCCTTACTACATGGTGAGTTGCAGAAGTCATTATTCCCAAACACTAATAGTTTAATGAATAAATGAATGGTCTAATATTTGTTTATTTTCTCTTTAAATAAGATTTTGTCTAAATAGCTTTCTAACAGTTATAGCTATCTAAAAGTGGAATGGGCCACTTTGTGAAGTGGTAAACTCCCAGATTTCAGGCGTTAGGACCTCAAACATCCCTTTAACTCTGATTCTAGAATCTCCTCTATAAAAACCTTGTAAACATTTTGTTGTTCACAGTTATAATTCTATTAGAGTTTAGATATTGTACATAGCTAAGATTCCTGGTATAATTCAACATTTCTGACATAAGCTGATGAAAAGATTTATGCATTAATAAATACATTAATAGATGGTACAATGGATTAAGTGCTAGGCCTAGTGTCAGAAAGATCTTAATTAATGGCTTTATGACCCTGGGTAAGTAGCTAAACCTTGTTTGCCTCAATTTCCACATTTGAAAATGAGCTGGAGAAGGAAATGGTAAACCAGTCAAAAATGGGATCACAAAGAGTCAGATATGACTTAAATAAAGAACGATAACAAAAAACAGATTACTACATAATATGGAGGCAAATGGGGTTTAAAAAAAAAAAAAAAACAAAACTACCAAAGTGCCATGTTTGGTCTAAGAGGAAATAAGTTTTTTATGAGGAAAAAGAAAAGCTTCCTTTGTGAGGGTAGCATATGACTTGAAGAGAAAGATAGGAGTTTACCAGGTGAAGAGAGAAGACATGGAATGTAGGTAGTGGAAAGTAGTGGATAGTGTACTGTCCTTGGAGTCAGGACATCATTGTTCAGTCGTTTCAGTTGTGTCCAACTCTTTATAGCCCTGTTTAGGGTTTTCTTGGCAGAGATACTGGAATGATTGGCCATTTTCTTCTTCAGCTTGTTTTACTGATGAGGACATTGAAGGGAACAGGGGTAAGTGACTTGTCCTGGGTCACACAGCTAGTAAGTGCCTCTCAAATCCTGTTTCATTTATTAGCTATTTGACTTTGGGAAAATCATTAAACCTAGGTTTTTATGACATTGCTATCTACAGGTTCTCTTATTTGTCTGCCTTCTCAAGTTCCTTTCAGATTTTTTCATGTCACTCTAACTGTGGGTGGTCCCCAAGGTTCTGTTCTGGGCCCCCTCTTCCTTTATTACTGTCTTCATGATCTCATCTGCTTCCATGATTTCAATTATCTCTGTGCTATTGATTGCCAGATATGTTGTTTGGTCTTAGTCTATCTTTTATACTATAATCATCTACTGCCACTTGTCTCTTGAATATCTTAAATTCTCCTTACATTTGAAGTTTTCTGTCACAGTCAAGTGTACTACCATCCTCCCACTCAGATTCACAACCTTAATGTGGTCCTTGGTTCCTTTTACTCCACATATCCAATCTGTTGTCAAATCTTGTTTCTGCCTACACAGTATTACTCTTATATGTTCCTTTCTATCCTTACTCAGCTACTATCCTCATTAAGGCCCTGTCTTATTATTACCTGAACTATTGCAATAGACTTCTGATTGGTCTTCCTGTCCTAATACTCTTCCCTCCTCTAATCCATTCTCCACCTAAGGTAAGGCAATTTGATTTTTAAAAAGTACAAATCTACCCATGTCTTAGCCTTTTCTTTTCTTCAGGATCAATATAAGGTCTATCTAAGTTCTTTTAAAGCTTTTCATAGCCTGGCTCATTCCTTCCTTTTTATCCTTCTTACAGTTCCCTCTCTTCCAAATAATTGCAAAGCAGCTACAATCTCCTGCTTGAGACAACTCCGTATCTCCTTACCTTTTTATTGGTTGCTCCCTATGTCTCTTCCTCTTGTCTTCCCCTCTTAGTTTGCTTGGCTTCCTTCAAGATTTATTGAATCTTACCTTCTGCAGGAGACCTTTCCAGGTCTTTCCAGCTGCCAGTGCCTTACTCTTCAATTTTTTTTTTCATCTACTTGTTATATTATGTGAATTTACTTCATTGTTTATATTTTGTCTACCCCTTTTAAATGTATACTCCTTAAAGGTAGGGGTTCACCCCCCTTTTCTTAATACAATGTCTAGCATATGTCAAGCTTTTGATGAATTGTTTGTCGACTGACTAATCCTCCATGTGCTTCAGTTTCCTTATTTTTAAAGTGGAAGCTGGGCTTGATGGCTTCTAAGGTCCCTTTCATCTCTGATTCTAAGGCTTATGGGGCATATTCAAGAAGCAGAATCCTCAGTGCATGAAAAGATGGGTTAAAAGACCAGGAAGATTGACATTCCACTAGCACTGCCTCTCACCTCACTCATTTTACTGGTCCAGAAAGTGAGTTGTTGGTTACTTATGCTGTTGATTTTTAGGTTGACTAGAATGATTAGAAAGGGTTTATGTTGCCCAATGAAACTAGACTTACTCTTCCTACGTGACTTTATGTTACTTTTCTGTGTATACCCATCTTATTTACATATGAATGAATTTAGAATCTACTTGGAAATTTCTCTGGTAAAGTTAAAGTACCAGTTGTTGCCCAGGGGTTAACTGTAGAAACCACATTCTCTTGGATTCTCCTTAGGCACCTCACAGCTTTTTAAAAGCTATTCAGATTCATGATGTTATGTAAATCTTTCTTCCCCTTCTTCCTCTCTGCTAATGATTGAGAATCTAAAGATTTAGGGCAAATCTTTTAACTTCTCTGCTTTCAGGCTACCTAATCCTGCTTTTTTACTTCCTGGTACCTTACTACAGTTGGCCTTCTGTACCTTTACAGTTATTGCCTAGCCCAATCTAGTCCAGTCCATATGAGAAATGAATTCCAACTATATCCAAGTAATTATACAACCTCTGTTTAGAGACGTCTACCTCTTGAAGCAGGCTATTACAGTTTTGAAAATTTCTCTGATAGGAACTTTTTTTTCAGACATCAAGTCTAAATTTACCTTTTTTTGCAATTTTTTACATTGATTCAGGTTCAGACCTCCTAAAACAAATTTGTATTTTTTTTCAGTTGTGCTTGATTCTTTGTAACCACATTTGGAGTTATCTTGGCAAAGAAAGCCCAGAATCACACAGCTAGTTACTAGTATTTGAAGTGAGATTTGAACTAGAAAGAATGTTCTTGACTTCAGACTCCATCCACTCTACACCTAGGTGCCCCTCCAGAAACAAATACAATAAGCCCATCTTCATTTTCTTCTTCTAGTCATCATATGATATCTATCTAATTAAGACCCTTCACCTTGGTTATCATGTTCTGAATATTTTCCATTTTATCATTGCTCTTCTTTATATGGATGGTGCCCAGAACCAAAGGCAGTACTCTTAGTTCAAGTCTTCTGAGGGCAGAATATAGGACCATCACTTCCTTGTTCCTGCCACTCCCCAGTTGATGGGCATGCGTTCAATTTCTAGTTCCTTGCCAACTCAAAAAGAATTGCTACAAATGTTTTTGGAATCCTTTCCCCTCTTTTATGATTTCTTTGGGATGTAAACCCAATAATGACACCACTGAATCAAAGGATATGCAGTTTTATAGCCCCTTGAGCATAGTTCCAAATTGCTCTCCAGAATTCACAACTCCATCAATAATGCATTATTTTTTTCCCCACATCCCCTCCAACATAGATTATCTTAGGCTGTCACCTTAACCAATCTGATAAGTGTGAGGTAGTACCTATGAATTTTTTAAATTTACATTTTTCTAAACAATTCCTTGGAGACCTCTTGCCACAAAGATGTTGAACCATTAGTAATTACTCTTTGAATCTGAATCTGTCAACCAACTAGTACTGAACCTAATTGTATCATGTACACAGTTTCATCTTCTCCAAAAAATAATTGATCATATGCTTTTTAAAAGCTTAGGTAAACTGTATTTTATAGCCTTCTTCCTCACCTTACAGTTTAGTAATCCTGTCAAAAAAGGAAATGAGTTTATTGTGGTGTAACTTATTAATGAAGCTATGTTTCTCTTTTGAGGTATTCTTTCACTTTGTCTTTACTGACCTATTCTAAGAATTTCCAAGGAATTCAAGTCAAACTCCCAACTCTGTAATTTGCAGGTTGTGTTATCTTCTCTTTCTTGAATATTAATATGACATTTGCCCTTTTCCAATCTTGTGGTACCTATAATCCACTAACTTTCACATAGTGCTAAGTGTCCCAGTAATGACAACTGGCATTTATATTAGCACCCAAAGGATATCGTTCATTGGGCCTGGGGAATGAAATTAATCAAGGACCACTATGTACTTTCATATTATTTATTTTATGTATCATTTCATCAGCTATTTTTGTTGTCCCTTCCAGCACAAAAAGCCATTCCTTTTAGCAGAGAAAACAAGAAAAACAAAAATTGAAAAGCTGTGCCTTCTCTGTCATCATTTCTCAAGATAACATGTACCCTATGCAAAAAATCTTTTAAAAAAAATCTTCCTTTTTCACCATAGTTTAAGAACAAAACCCTTTTGTGTGTGTGTGTGTGTGTGTGTGTGTGTGTGTTGCCCTTAGTTTCCCTTATCAGCCTCAGCTCCTGTGAGGTTTTGCACTTCTGTCATTATTTTCGTGGTACTTATGTCATTGTTGTGTGTTCCTTTTCTTTTATCTAGATTTATTTTCATCTTCTGTATTTTTTTAAAATTCTGTTTGCTTAACTTAAAAGTTTGTGTCCATCCACATTAGTCTCTTTTGACAAATCTTATTTTTTTTTCCTTTTTATTGGAAATTTTGTTTTATGTTTTCAGAGGGGACATAATGGAGGCAGGGAGACCAAATAACAGGCTAGTTAAGAGGCCCAGTTAGGCCCCGGTGAGAGAGATGGCAGGGACTAGAACTAGGGTGTTAGCTGTGTGAAAGAGAAGTTGAAAGAATGCAAGAAATGTTATGGAATTAGAAACAGTAAAAATTAGCAGCTGATTGTATATGGAGTGAGGAGAATTCAGAGTTAAAGATGACTCTCTGAAGTTGTAAACCAGAGTGATTAGAAGGATGATAGAAACCCTAACAGAAATAAGAAAGCTTTGAAGAGGGCTGGGTTTTGGGGGTGAATTAAGTTTTGTATTGGTCATGTTAAGTTTGAGGTTTTTGAGGTTGTCTGGCTTAAAATGTCTAATAGACATTTGGTGTTGTGTAGGACTGAAGCTCAGGGGGAGATCTAGAAGATAGTGATTTGGGCATCATATTCATAGAACAAACAAAATCTTGGGAGAGCTGGCTGGCATCATATTGATGAGAGTGGAGTGTAAAGAGAGTATTTCTCAGGTGTCCCCACAACAGAACTTCTGTTTCTCCCTTCCCATCCCCCAAAACTAAGCCTCCTCTGAACTGGCCTGTTTTTGTTGAGGGCATCACCCTCCTTCCAGTCACTCAGGTTTATAAAATCTTGGAGTCATTCATGATTCTTTCCTCTCCCTCAACTCCCTTATTCATTTAGTTGCCAAATACTGTCAATTTTTTCTGCCCAGTATCCATGACATCTGTCTCCTTTCTTGATTCCCTCAGTATGGCCCTCTGCCTACTTTAGGCACCCACTTCTTGGTGGGATTTATTCTAAGAGCCTCATAATTGGTCTCTACTTCCAGTCTTTCCCCTTTCTTCTCCATCCTATCTCCACACAGCTGTCAAATTGATATTAGTAAAACCCAGATGACCATGCTACTACTCCTTTAGGCACAGATCTTCGATGGCTTCCCTTTGCTCCTAGGATCAATTAGAAGCATTTAAAATTTGTCCTCTTCCCCTCTTATTTCATGTTAATCCCCTTCAGACAGTCATTTTCATCACACTGGCTGCTTTCTGCCTTGTCCTGGTGGTTTCCCAGGTCTGGAACTCTTTCTTCGTCACTGCTACCTGGTAGCATCCCTCACTGCCTTCAGAAACACAGCTCATGTGTTGCCTTCTATGTGGAGTTTGTTCGAATTCTCCTACCATATTACTTGTATTTGTTTTTCTCTGTGTATGTTGTATTCCACTAGTGGAATGTAAAACCCCTTGAAGGCAGAAACTTTTTTTTTTCTTTTTGTGCTCATTATCTGTTTAAACTCTAAAATTCTGAGAAGATATCAAGGATATATGGATAGGGACCTCACTTGAATAGTGATCTCACTAAGAAAAATCTGGATTCTGATCCCCTGATGGACATTGACCATGACAAGTAACTTTCTCTAGAACTCAGAAGGTGCTGATCTGCATTGGGATAGGAACTTCCTACATTGGGGAGAGAGAAGGTCTAAGGAAAAGAAAAATATGTATCGCACAGGTGTCTGATAGAAGAGTACCTTCATGTTTGTAGAATTGAGTTACATACTAGATGCCTCTTTTGTGCCAGTCCTCAGTCACAAAATGACTTGCCATGTGGCTCTGACTTGTGTGGCCTAACAATTTAGCTCCAAATTGAGTTGTCCATTTTTTTTTTTTTTCCAGCTGCTTGGATGAGGATTTAGAGTGGTAGAGACTTTTACTTCTTCCACCCTAGGTCCTGAAGGAGCAAGAATTCTTACATATGAGCTTACTTTTTTATGATTTCCCATAGATAGGTTATAGATTTGCCTAATGTAGATATTAGTAATAAGTGCAATGTATTAACTATTCATTTGCCTTTTTTTCTTTCACATTTATAACTGCCAAATGCTAAGCAAAGATTGAGGTACTTATGATTTTAAAAGTTGAGGCATTTGGCATGATACAAGGTATTTTGTTTTAACTTTCTGGAATTGTTATAATTGTAAAGAATCTCATAAGTTGAAATTCTGTAAAGATTTTATTTTTCCTTCCCTTCTAAAAGTAAGATAATATACAGAGGAGCAAAGATCCATTTGCTGAAAATAAAACTTGACTTTAATGTTTTATAAAGGGGGAGGGGGGAGAAACATTGAAACTTGTATTTTATTAGTGCTCAGAAAACAAGTCATGTCTTTCACTTATTGTTTATAACGCATGTGTGATTTAGCTGGTGAGTAAATGATATGGTGAAAATCTGTTCTTGGAGGATCTAGCTCATTAATCATTCTGTTTGGGGGAAATGTGCTATGTCATTTCATGGAGAAATACTGTCTTTTCTTTAGACATTTGGATATTTTACTTTCTCTTATGTTTATATGACTAAGCATAGATTCCTAATATCTAATGAAATAGCATCTGTTTAAAGCAGCAGATAAACTAATACTCCCTTATAGAATTTAGATATAAAATTGTTCCACCACTTGCTGTACCAGATCTAAAACTATATTATAAAGCAGCGGTCATCAAAACCATTTGGTACTGGCTAAGAAATAGAGTAGTCGATCAGTGGAATAGGATAGAATCACAAGACAAACTAGGCAATAACTATAGCAATTTGGTTTTTGATAAACCCAAAGACCCCAGCTTTTGGGATAAGTATTCACTATTTGACAAAAACTGCTGGGAAAACTGGAAACTAGTGTGGAAGAAATTAGGGCTTGACCCACATCTAACACCACATACCAAGATAAGATCTAAATGGGTTCATGATCTGGATATAAAGAGTGATTTTGTAAACAAGTTAGAGGAACATAATATAGTTTACCTCTCAGACCTGTGGAGATGGAATCAATTTATGTCCAAAGAAGAACTGGAACTCTTAATTGAAAACCAGATAGATAACTTTGACTATATTAAGTTAAAAAGTTTTTGTACAAACAAAATCAATGCAGACAAGATTAGGAGGGAAGCAATAAATTGGGAAATCATCTTTACATTTAAGGGTTCTGATAAAGGTCTCATCTCTAAAATATATAGAGAATTGTCTCATATTTATAAAAATTCAAGCCATTCTCCAATCAATAAATGGTCAAAGGATATGAACAGACAATTTTCAGAGGATGAAATTAAAACTATTTATAGTCATATGAAAAGGTGCTCCAAATCACTATTGATCAGAGAAATGCAAATCAAGACAACCCTGAGATACCACTTCACACCTGTCAGATTGGCTAAAATGACAGGAAAAGTTAATGATGAATGTTGGAGGGGTTGTGGGAGGGCTGGGACACTGATGCATTGTTGGTGGAGCTGTGAACGGATACAGCCATTCTGGAGAACAATTTGGAGCTATGCTCAAGAAGTTATCAAACTGTGCATACCCTTTGACCCAGCAGCATTTCTATTGGGCTTATATCCCAAAGAAATCATAAAGGAAGGAAAAGGCCCCACATGTGCAAGAATGTTTGTGGCAGCCCTTTTTGTAGTGGCTAGAAACTGGAAATTGAATAGATGCCCTTCAATTGGAGAATGGCTGAATAAATTATGGTATATGAATGTTATGGAATATTATTGTTCTGTAAGAAATGACCAACAGGAGGATTTCAGAGAGGCCTGGAGAGACTTACATGAACTGATGCTGAGTGAAATGAGCAGAACCAGGAGATCATTATACACGGCAACAACAGTACTATATGACGATCAATTCTG
>JAJPUD010007254.1:84674-99559 GCA_023553655.1 Myrmecobius fasciatus
AGATCATTATACACGGCAACAACAGTACTATATGACGATCAATTCTGGTGGACATGGCTCTCTTCAACAATGAAATGTTTCAAACCACCTCCAATTGTTCACTGAAGAAAGCCATATACACCCAGAGAGAGGGATGCGAAATGTGGACCACAATATAACATTCTCATACTCCTTGATTGATGTTTGCTTACATTGTGTTTCCTTTATCTGATATATCGTTTGTGTAGATAAGATTTTTCTTGCACACCAATGATAAGTTTGGAAATATGTATACATATATTCGATTTGCCAATATTTTAACATAATTAACATGTAGTGGATATCCTGCCATCTAGGGGAGGGGTGGGGAGTTGGGGGGAAAAATTTGTAACGGAAAGCTATGTAAGGGTTATTGTTGAAGAATTACCCACACATATGTTATGCAAATAAAATAAAAATTAAAAAAAAAATAAAAAATAAAATTGTTCCACCAAGTTGTATCTTATCACTGGCCATTTTGACCCCATACTTACACCCAGCCCTCAGATTGAATACAATTACTTTTCAGTATTTTTCAACAAACAAAACATTTTTTTATCAGTGATAGGCCCTTGTTTTGAGGGTTTAATGCTTATTTGTTTGAAGATTTTTGAAACTTCTTTTAAGTTGTAGAGTACTGTCGTGGGTTCTGGCCTCTTCTCAAAAATACATAATTTGAATTTATGTATGCCTTTGGGCAGAGGCAAGGGCAGAGACTTGGTTATTTTTGTCTTCATCTTTAGTGTCAGTTTAGTTCTTTCTGTGCAATAAGCTCCTTGTTAATATTTGTTGAATTTATTTTTAGATGCCAAAAGTGGGTGGAGAATTGTAGAAGAGCTGACTTAGAAGATAAAACACCTGATCAACTCAATAAGCATTATCGGCTTTGTGCCAAACATTTTGAGACATCTATGATTTGTAAAAGTGTAAGTTGCAAAGCTTGAAATATAATCATTTTCTTTTCACATTTATTTTATTTTTAGTTTTTGACTAAAACAAGCATTTTCATAACATAGTTTGAAGATGATTGCACATGAAACTGCAGGTCTGTTATGTACCATTTGCTATTCTTTTTAAATATGTAATAAAAAGTTATGTAATTTTTTTTTGAAATTAAGTTTTCTTAAATTACAAGAGAATATGGATGTGTTATAGGGGAGAGAGTTTTAGTGAGAGTGTCCACATACGAAATTTTTGTCATAGTTAGATATCCTTAAAAATCTTGCTTTTTTGAAACTATTTCTTAGATTTACTAATCAAAAAAAGAAGCGTATTAGCTTTAATTCATGTTTTATAAACTGTCTTTGAATTTAATGTGTTTGTATATATTTGGTTGTAATTTTCCCCCCCTCATATTTAATGGTCATCTGGTGAAAACAAAGAATAATGGGTAGACAAACCTACAAGTGTCATTTGCATCCATGAAAAATCAAAGAGGTAGATCCCCCCCAGTAAAGGTGATTAGGAGGAAATGGATAAGAATTATACAGAATGAAAAAGTATCGATTTATTATAATTTGCATCATTTGAAGAGCACAATTGATAAATCCATGTTGATCAGATCACAGATCCCATTGAGTTATTAGTACTATAATAAAAACCTAGAGAATAACATCAGTAATTTGGAATCAGTAAAATACTGCATTTGGAATGCAGTAAAATTCTTATATCCCTTTTCGTTAGTAAGAAAGTAGCAAATTGATCTGTTTGAATTAATATGCTTTCCTTTTCTCTACTTATCCCTGTGGAATTCCCAATTACTAGTGACATGATTAGAATGCAAGATGAAGTAATGAAAAAGATGAATATTTAGAGTAGATTTTGAAATCAATTTCGAGTAAAGACTCAACTTTATTTTATTTTTATTTTTCTCTAGGAAAAGCAATTTCTTATCGCCCTTAAGCAATTTTCTGGCAGTATAAGTTGCAGAGAAGGTGCTAATTTGGAAATAATAATTTTACTGAAGGAAGTTGCCCTTCCAGTCTTCTTCTTATCCAGTCCTACCTTCACCTCTCCCATCCACCCCCAGCCCCCACCAAAAAAAGTCACAGTGAAATGGAAATAATTGTTGACAAGTCATCAAAGTGGCAGGTGTTAGGGTTGAGAAGGAAGTTTGCTTGTGATCTGAAATTAGGGTTGAAGGACCAGAAAATTATAGATTTGATGTGTGTGAAAGTATAACGATGGAATGGAATTTTAAAATTTAGGCCTTAGAGGGGCTATGGAAGAATGCAGTTCCTTGAGACAGGTTTGATAGATGATGTGTGATTTAAACAAGCAAGAGAAAGAGTTCCTAGAGGAAGAGGTGGGGAAATGATGTAGTTAAGATGTTAGAGGAGTCATCAGTATGTATATTAAGGCTTCCAAAGACTTCATATTGCCTTTTAGGAGAAGTTTTTCATAGAGAGGCTTCACTATGCTATGCAGAGGAAGCTAGCTTCAGAATCAGGAAGATGACCTGAGTTCAGGTGGATTGAGGAGGAATTGGATTCAGGTCCTGTCTGGCACATTCAGATAGCATCTGAGGGGGCTTCTTTTTAATTCTAAAATTTCTGAGACAGCAAATAGAGTTTAATGAAGATTGGGGTAGGAGTGGTAGTTGACCAAATTGACACAGTTAAGATTGTTCCAAATCCTTTAAATAGTCAAAAGAATGCTAAGGAATTGCTTAACAAGTTGTATTTTATTTAATTATCTTATTCTCATAGCCTATATCTTTTTTGTTCTTTTTCAGAGCCCTTATAGAACAGTTCTCCGAGATAATGCTGTACCAACAATATTTGATCTTACAAGTCATCTGAACAATCCACATAGTAGGCATAGAAAACGAATAAAGGAATTGGTATGTTTAAATTCTGCTCATCTGTACTACAAGATTGTATCAGTTGAGGGTACTTGTAGTTTCAAAGGCAGAGTAACAAGGAAGGAATTGAAAATTTGGATCATAGTAACCTACATATGAGATGTTTTTGTTTTTTAAGGTTTTTATCCTGGGGCAATTGTCTTTTCCTTCATTAAATTTAGTGATTTGATTAAACCATTTTGGTATTATTGATCAAGGACAATATTAACTTGCAGCTTCCTGCATTAAGGCAGCTTCCTTCCTGGAAGGAGATATGCCATATGTTTTCTTTACCTAGCAATAAGGAAATTGTAAAGAAGGTATATTATATACATCCCTAATTAACTATGAGCAGGCTTTCAGAAAGACTTGTGTTATATCAGATGCAATACAAAGTGATCTTTTGGTATTGTCTCTCCCCTCTAGGATTCCTGTAATAACATTTTGTTAATTCATTTTTATCAAATTAATTTAGATTTATTTTATTTGAGGTATTGTGCTGTTTGACTATATATTTCGTATGTGTATTTATGATCTTGAGAGAATTAATAGTTAAGGAAAAAATAAGTTACTCTGAGATATTATACTTTGGAATTGTTTACTAAAAGAGGTTTTCTCTTGTCTTTAGAGTGAAGATGAAATCAAGTCACTGAAAGAACGAAAAAGTAAGTGGCTAAATGTTTTATGTTAATGATAGAAGATGGAAAAGTATGACACTGACAATATGATTATTTTATGTGAAAAGTTCAGCTATATTCATTTTTTCTTTGAGGAGTATAGATGATATACCTCTACCTATTCTCTCATTCTGAACCATCCATGTAAATTCTTATCAAAATGTTGATGACTAAAAAGTTGCTGCCACTTAGTACAGTGGAAAGGGCTGTTGGCAAGATTTCAGAACTTTGGGTTTAGTCCTAATGCTATTGATTTCAAGTTCAGAAAACATTTATTAAAAATACATCTTAAGAACTTTCTATGTGTAAAGCATTGTTCTGGATTCTAACATGTGCTGTGTGCGGTAAAGGTAAAGTATGTAAACTCTACTTCAATTCTCTTATCTGTAAAGTGAGGGAATTTTTCTGGATGAACTCAAAAGCACTGTTCTTAACATTTCATACTTTGGGCCAGCTATCTGTACTGATTTCTTTTTCTCTTTTCATCTTCTAAGTTTAGTCAGTAAGGATAGTGTAGAAAGTATTTGTTTTTAAATTTGGGATCTCTTTATAAAATTAACCTTCATGTTTTATCTTTTAGTTGATGAAACCTCAGAACAGGAACAAACTAATCAAGACACAAATAACAGTAATAGTACTCAAAATGCAGTTGCAGAAGGGGGAGGAGAACAGGATGAAGAAGTTTTACCTTTAACATTAGAAGAGAAAGAAAACAAAGATTACCTTAAATCTTTGTTTGAAATTTTGATCCTTATGGGTAAACAAAATATACCCTTAGATGGCCATGAAACGGATGAAATTCCAGAGGGCATATTTATGCCAGATAACTTCCAAGCTCTGCTTGAGTGTAGAATTAATGCTGGAGATGAAGTTTTGCGGAAACGTTTTGAGACAACAGCAGTCAACATGCTGTTCTGCTCTAAAACTCAGCAAAAACAAATGCTTGAGATCTGTGAGAGCTGCATCCGAGAAGAGACGCTCAGGGAAGTACGGGACTCGCACTTCTTCTCCATCGTTACTGATGATGTAGTGGACATAGCCGGAGAGGAGCACTTACCAGTGTTAGTCAGATTTGTGGACGACTCTCATAACTTGAGAGAAGAATTTATAGGTTTTCTTCCTTATGAAGCTGATGCTGAAATTTTGGCTGTTAAGTTTCATACCACTATTACTGAAAAATGGGGTCTGAACATGGAGTACTGTCGGGGCCAGGCCTACATTGTCTCCAGCGGATTTTCTTCAAAGATGAAAGTTGTGGCCATGAGACTTTTGGAGAAATATCCCCAAGCTGTCTACACCCTCTGCTCCTCCTGTGCCTTAAACACGTGGCTGGCAAAATCCATTCCTGTGGTGGGAGTATCTGTCGCTTTGGGAATTATTGAAGAAATTTGTTCTTTTTTCCATCGTTCCCCACAGTTGCTGGTGGAACTTGATAGTGTTATCTCTGTTCTCTTTCAGAATAGTGAAGAGAAGGGTAATGAGCTAAAGGAGATCTGCCGTTCTCAATGGACTGGCAGGCATGATGCCTTTGAGATTTTAGTGGACCTTCTACAAGCACTTGTTTTATGTTTAGATAACATCAATAGCGATACAACTGTTAGATGGGATAACTTTATTGCTGGCCAAGCCTTTATACTTGGAAGTGCATTAGTAGATTTTGATTTCATTGTCACTGTTGTGGTTCTGAAAAACATACTGTCTTTTACAAGAGCCTTTGGGAAGAATCTCCAGGGTCAGACCTCTGATGTCTTCTTTGCAGCCAGCAGTTTGACAGCAGTGTTACATTCTTTAAATGAAGTGATGGAAAATATTGAAGTTTATCATGAATTTTGGTTTGAGGAAGCCACAAATTTGGCTACTAAGCTAGATATAGAAATTAAGCTCCCTGGAAAATTTCGCAGGTCTCAGCAAGCTAACCTAGAACCTGAGGTGACATCTGAAAGCTACTACAAAGAGGTACTTAGTGTCCCCACCGTGGAGCACATCATTCAGGAGCTGAAGGACATCTTCTCTGAACAGCATCTCAAAGCACTGAAATGTCTGTCTTTAGTGCCCTCTGTCATGGGACAGCTGAAATTTAATACATCTGAAGAACACCATGCTGATATGTACAAAAGTGACCTTCCTAATCCAGACACTCTTTCTGCAGAACTTCACTGTTGGAGAATCAAATGGAAACACAGAGGAAAAGATATTGAGCTCCCAGCAACAATTTATGAAGCCCTGCATCTACCAGACATCAAATTTTTTCCTAATGTTTATGCATTGCTTAAAGTCCTCTGCATACTCCCAGTGATGAAGGTTGAGAATGAAAGATATGAAAATGGTCGAAAACGTCTTAAGGCATACTTGAGGGATACTTTGACAGCTCACCGGTCAAGTAACTTGGCTTTACTTAACATAAACTTTGACATAAAACATGACTTAGATTTAATGGTGGACACTTACATCAAACTCTACACGAGTAAGTTGGACCTCCAAGAAGAAGTTCTTCCCACAACTAATTCAGAAATAACTGAAAATACATAAGGAAATCGACCGAAATAGGTTTTTTCCCTGAATTTACACATTGGGAATTGGGAGAGTAGCCCTGAGAGGTCACTTAATCATTGAAGATAAGTTTGCCTTTAGATCTCCATTTGGATATGTTAGCCACTGATAATCTGTATGTTAAACTGCTATTCAATGAATTGAAAGTCTTTGAAAATTGATTTCATTTCTTTGTGATTTCTGCTGGTAACTAATGCTCTGGAGATATTTTAGTTAACTTCATTCTGGACATATAATTTGTGATTACCAGGAATCCAACTATCAGGTTTTGGGTTTCTTAGTTATTGTGAAAAAATAAGTATTGGGAGGAGAAGTGGAGAAAAAAAAATAAGTTAAAATGAAGCTCACTACTGACCACTGACTCCTAGGTTTGTTTGTTTGTTTTTTTAATGTTATACCATTGACAGTAAAAAAAAAAAAAAAAAAAAAAAAGATATATTGGGAAGTCTTCCAAACCATGACCTCATATACATTTCCATCAAGTGAATGTAAATGAATGAATTCACTTAAAATTTAAGTGATAGAGCCAATGTTATTCCTCATAAATGAGTGATTGTTGTGGTTTACATTCCTCTGTTGGGGCTCACACTAACTGGTTCATGAACTTTTCACAGTTGTACATCAAACATTCTGTTCTATGATCTTGAAGCCAGTCTCACGAACATAAAAAACTGATTTTGTTTGTGTTTATTCTGCCTTTTTTCCATGCCTCATCTTGACTTGTAAACCTAACCTGGAGAACTTGCAAATTAGGATTTTGTGGTTTATCTAGGAGTAATGAGGAAAATATTACTGTTATTTTTGGTGAAAAAAAAAACAATTTTTGTATAGTTTATTCATTCTAAATAAAATGTGAATTTTCTTTAATGCTCAAGTAATTTTCATTATTTTTAGTTTAATGAGACACTATGAGAGGAACTATGGCATAATGAATAGAAAGTTTGCTTTGGAGCAAAGATCACCTAGATTCAGATCAATCAGTTGATTGATTTTGGCCAATTTATGGAGTATGAAATGGAACCTCATAGTTGTCTAAGGATAAGATGCAGAGAGAGAGCTAGTCTGCCTTGAAGAGGGATTTTCCTTGCTGAGAGTATCCCAGAGTAATGAAATTACAGGTGGAGGCCAAACAACACGTCCACAAGATACTTGTCTCCATATTAAGTTCCGCCTGACTACTGATTAGTGATGTTCATTTGCTTCAGATGAGATGTTATAACTGGATTTTATTTTTTATTTATTTATTTATTTATTTTTGGTAAATTTTATATCCAAACAAAATCACTGAATTTGGAATAGAGGATCCATCTTTTATGCTGCCTGTTTAACCCCTTTGTGACCTTTGGTAAGCCACTAACCCTTCTAATCATTGGGTTCCTTTTGTAAAATTAAAAAGGTGGACTGAATAACCTTCAAAGTCTTTTCCCCAATTATTTAACCTTTTATAGTATAATGTGGTTTTGCAGTTTTCAGAAAGCAGCTTTTATATTGATGTATTAGGATTAGTTATGAAGATTGGAAAAAGAAATAGTCAGACAGAAAATCTAAATATTGGACACATCAAATTCAAATCCTCATTTACTCTAAGATTAAAATCATACAAATTTTAAGCCCTCCTCAGTCATACCTCAGACTATTAGGTTTAGATGACCCTAATAAACTAGAATTTTTTAAAAAACAAAACTTTCTATATAGAGATTTGTAAAATATTCAAACTCAAGGTAGTTTTCCAATTTTATTTAAGTGAATTAAGGTAAATGTTTTTCATCAACTGTAAAAATATTCTGTCAAAACAATAGACGTCTTCATTGTTTTTGAATTACATTGCCTCGTCTACTCAAGCCATTCCTTGATTACTTTTTTGACATGGTGGTGACCCTGGGCCCTTGAAGGCTCTGGTAGAGCCCATTAAGCATGTGGTGCCTGTTGACTCTTATTTATCACAGCTAGGTCAGTTCTTGGGTGACAATCTCCAGCACTCTGACATTCCAAATGGTAATTTTAAGAGCACAATGACCAGCAAATAGGCCTGTTTTCACTTTGACAAATGTTCAGTTGTCTACCATGTGCAAGGCCATGCTAAAGATGTCTTTTCATGGTAGGTAATTATAAATTTATAGCTTATTGATTTTGCTGTTATCTGCTTGTTAAGGGATAGACTGAAGGCAGAAGGACCGGTCACTGTCATGATAGAAATTTAACAAAAGTAAACTAAGGTGATTCTTGGCACAAGATAGAATTTATTAGCAGGGACATAATAATAAATGGGTCAATGGACAATAAATGCTTGCTTTCATCAAGGCAGGACTAATTGGGCCTTTTTAACCTATGTGTGTCTTCCTTCTGATTGTCCTGACAGCCCATTATTTGCACCTCTTCTGACAAAGGGAAGGCAATTCTGATTGGTAGACATTTTAATAAGGAGGTAGATTGAGTGCTCAACTTCACCCTATTCATCTGGGAGTAGAGAGAGATGGGCAGGACCAGTTCTCTGAGGCTGGAGAAAGTGGATTGGCATTCTGGTGTGCCAGCTGCTTTATGAGACCCAGCTGCCTCTTGCAAGCTTGTTGAGAAAAGTGCCTTGGTCAGGTTCTGGGGCAACATCTCTCTCCTCTCTTTAGTCTTTCTCTTGTTGGCTGGGGAGACCTCAGCCCAAGCTAGTTAACAAGCCTTAGGGGCTAGGAGTAAAATCACATTACTTGGTCCCCCCTTTCAGAAGTGGGGTCTGACAGAATGAGGAAAAAATAGATCACAGAGTAGTATTGATTATTATATAATACAACACAATATCAATTTAACTCATGCAACATGATGAAATTGACAAAACACTTCACAGTTAGAACCCAACTAACTAGTTACTTTATAAAAACTCATGTTGCATTAAGCTGGATATACTTCTGGATTGCCATAGCTCATAAATCTTTAAAAGTCTTAAGTTCAAATCCTATCCCAGACATTTATAAGAGGTGATACTGAGCAAATCACTTAATCTATCTGCCTTAATTTCCTCATCTGTGTAAAATTAGAATAACATTAGCATCTATCTCTCTTGAGTTGTGAGAGTAAGTGAAGTGATACTTGGAAAGTATCTATATAGGTGCTAGCCATAATTATTATTTCAGACTTTAAACAGGTCAGTATGATTTCACAAGGAAGAACAATTTACTGAGACCAAAAGCAGAGCTTTGAAATTTTGCAGAAAAGGCTATAACAACTTTTATTAAATTGACAATTAAAGTTGAGAAGCAGTTTTGCTATTGGTAGCTTTAATCCTATTAGCCAATGGGGATTTGATATTGGGAGTGAAATCTTCAGTACAGAATGAGCTACAGATGAAATAGGATGCTCTGAATATCTATTCTCACTTGTGAGATCAAAATCAAAATTTTAAGACTTAGTCTTCTTACAGAAGTAAGTTATAACTTTTTAAAATTTGCTTTGAAAATAGTTTCTTTTCTACTTGTGAAAGGTTTTCAGACAATCTGATTTCAATATTAATGCCCCCTTTTAAGGTCTAATTTCCTGAGGAATTCTTAAGGGGAGAGGAATATTTTTTCACCTTATATTGCACTGCCTCAATCTACTCTTGTTTTGGTTGTACAAAGAGGAGTCTCTGACCTTCCTTCCTCTTCACTCCCCCTGGCAAAAACCCTAACAACTACAACAAAAATCCTTTCACTTCTCCTCTGATCCTTGAAATTCCTTCAAAATCTTATTCTCTGCAAGTAAAGGTATACTTAAAATATCAGTACCTCTTCTAGAAGCAATATGATTGGATTACACTAATGTGTAAGTCACTGATAATATATCTTTTCCTGAGAAGGAGACGCAGGGAGGAATCTTCCTTTATTACATACATAAAGACCTTGTATCTCTCAGATTTTGTGGTCTTGCTCTACAATAGATGTGCCCCTATGGGAAATTTTATGTATTTGAAATTTTTGTAAATCAAATTCATAAAATACATCATAAGCTGTTCCGTGGTTTCTTTCTCACTAGTCTAACTGCTTTCATCCTATCCCTTCTTCCTGCTGTTCTTACTGATAATTCAGTCTCTGATAGGTCAAGTATCTCTTGAAAAACGATATTTTCCATTGTCAACCTGCAAGCATTTATGAAGCACCAACCATGTGCTAGGCATTGTATTAAGCTCTGGGGACAAAGCAAGAGCAAAAAATCAATCCAACTAAACTGACAGGCCCTGCAATTAAATTGAAAATACTTAAATTAAGATGGCAACATGTAAATAATGAGGTATAGATATGAGATAGAGGGTAGATGAAGGTCTGAAAAGGATTAACAATTGGTGTCTGCAGAAGAAGGAGTTTAAACTGAGTCTCCATCCCTAGAATATAGACTACCCCTACCACCATCACTGCTCTGGGCTCCTTAGGTTCTGAGGCATTCCCAGCTCACAGGCAGCAAGTGACAGAATAGAGAGACAGGCTCATTCACCAGTCATATCTAAAATTTCCAGAGAGATAAATTCTCTTGGGCCAATCAAGTCTTCCCAAGTGTCTGGTCAGTAAAACCTTTCTTCCTCCATGCTCTGAAGCCAAGTAAAGTACCTTCAGTGGGAGACTTTTCTAATTCACAATGATTAATCAAATCCTCATTTTCTGCTAGCTAAGCAATAACAGGGCAGTTAGGTGGTACAGGGCCAGGAGTTATTTTCCTGTGATCAAATCTGGCCTCAGACCCTTGCTAGGTATGTCTCTTGGGCAAGTCACTTAGTCCAGTTTGCCTTAGTTTCCTCATCTGTAAAATGAGCTGGAGAAGAAATTGGCAAATACTCCAGTATCTTTGACAAGAAAAACCCCAAATGGGGTTGTGAAGTCAGCCATGACTGAACAACAGTGATAAGCAATAATGAGGGAATGTACATTTATTTGTTCCATAATCTCAAAATTGTTCTAGAGTTCAATTTTTAAATCCCAAATTCTGGTCATATACACATTAAATTCTGGGAGACTGACTCAGTGGCCAACTAGACTCCAAGTAAGTGGTTTGCCTTTGCTTTCCTTCATTTCTCTCTCCCTCCCCCCTCCAGTGAATAAGTTTGTATAATGAATAATATTGTGATAATGTGAAAAAGGGCTTATACTTCTATCCAATTTATTTTTGTGCATGTCTAATGTTGTCTACTTACATGTGTTCCTTAAAGGCAAGAGCTGGCATTTTAGAAAATCTTTGTGTTTCCAGTGTCAACCATAGTATTCTATACTGAGTGGGCCCTTAATGTTTGTTGAATTTAGATAGGTTCATCTGAAATAAGTGAGGTCAGTCAACTCCTTTCCTTTTCTGACTATATTAGAAGATTGTAGACATAGTGTGCTTATTTCAGCAAAAACTTTTTAAAAAATTCAACATTTTTTATTTATGTAAATAGTTTTCAACATTAATTTGTGTAAGATTTTGAATTCCAATTTTTTTCTCCCTTTCTTCCCCCCCTCCCTGAGATAGCAAGCAATCTGATAGAAGTTATACATGTACAATCATTTTTAACTTTCAATATTAGTTATTTTGTGAAAGAAAAATCAGAACAAGAGGGAAAAACTATGAGAAAGAAAAAGCAAACAAACAACAAAAAGATAAAGATAGTATGCTTCAAAACACATTCAAAGTTTAGAGAAAGAGAAGTTATTCCAAGTCTTTTAGTCATCCAAGTATATTAAAACAAAGATTTTTTTTCCCATCCATGTTCACAGATCCCTTTTCAAAGGGCCATTCCATATAACAACTTTTCTTAAAGAAACAAAGGAAAAAAGGATGAATAGAGAAAAAAAAAAAACAATTATCAAAGCTGATCTGTGTATTAAAAGAATTTGAAAATTTGTGCAGTATGCCAATCTGCTTGTGGACCTTTTACTTTAATTGAGTAGAAGGAGGTATTTTCTTATATCTCTTTTTGGGGCCAAACTTATTCTTTGTAATTTTGTGACATTTGCTTTTGATAGGTTTATACAATTGGCTCTTTCTATTTTCATTGTTCTAATTATTGTATATATTCTTTTCTTGGTTCTTCTTCATGCTGAATCAGAATGTTTAAGTTTTTCCATGCATCTCTGTAGTCATTATATTTGTCAGAAATTTCTTACAGCACAATAATATTCCATTACATTTATGTGCCACAATTTATTTAACCATTTTCCAATCAATGAGCATCTACTTTATTTCCAGCTTCCACAGTAAGTCTTGTGTAATCCTAACTGTAGTTCCATGATATTTGATTTTTTTTTTTTTTTTCTGGCTGCTTACTGTATTTTCTCCTTGACCTGGAAGCTTTGGAATTTGACTATAATGTTCCTGGAAGTTTCTGGTCTAACTTCCTCCCTTTTTAATCTTGATCCCATTGTTGGGCATTTCACCTCAATGATGTTCATTGCTCTAGAAGCCCTGCTTCATGTCCTGTCATTATTCATCTCTTGCCAAATACCAACCTGAATTATTTCTTCTGCCTGACTCTTCTACTACTACTTAAAATGTAGCAGAATGAAATTGGAGGAAATCCTCTCATAACTGTGCTGACTGGGAACATTTTAAATTCATGCTCTACAGCTTCAACTGACCCTCACTGAAATGAGACAGTTGTTTTTATTCCTCCCTAATTGATTCTTTATCTCACTCCCAACAGAAACAATTCCAAATATTTTTCCTTCCTTAAGCCTCTTACATTATCCTCTGCTATTTCTCCCTTTCAGTAGAGAATCTTGTCTATTTATTGAGAAAATTCAGTTCATTTGTGGTGAACTCCATTTTCTTATTTTTTCTTCATCCCAAATTCCTTGACATTTTAAGAAAGGAGATTTGCTCATGGTGAAGACCAACCCCTCTACATGTACATTATATGTGTGCATTTCAGTCTGAGACCTTTATCTTTCTATCAAGCTAGGTTACATGTTTCATCACAATTCCTCTCAAATCACAGTTGATTATTATGCTGATCAGAATTCCTGAGTCTTAGAGTTGTTTATCTTTGCAATATTGTTGTCACATAAAATGTTCTCCTGGTCATGTTCACATCACTCTGTATTGGTTCATACAAGTTTCCCCAGATTTCTTTGAAACCATCCCCTTCTTCATTTCTTACAGCACAAGAGTATTTCTTTACATTTATATACCACAACCTTCAACCATTCCCCAATCGGTGGGCACTCCCTCAGATTCCCATTCTTTGCTCCCTCAAAAAGAGCAGCAAAATTTTTGTACATCCTTAAGTAAAATTTGTTTTGCTTAGAACTAATTCATTCCTTAATTTCTGTATACTCTAAATGCCCCTTCTCCCCTTTCCCTCCTATTTAACTGTTGAGTGAAGTGAATTTCTTATTCAACTTGTGTGTGTGTGTGTGTGTGTGTGTGTGTGTGTGTGTGTGTGTGTGTGTATGTTTCCCTCCTTTAACCAGTTCAGGTGGGAATGAAATATAAATGTCATCTGCTCTCCTCATTATTCATTCCCTCCTCTTGTTTGCGTAAAAGTTGACTGACATGTCCTGACTGTGAGGTAATTTTTCTCTAACTTTCCTTTCTCTTTAACTGACAGTTCATTCTTTTCCCCTTTTCCATTCTTTTCTTAAGATTTTTCAAGATATAACAATCATTTTCAGGCTATCTGTCTAATTAAGTTTCTACTATACCTGATAATGGTAGGGATCAGATAGAACACATATATCATTTCCCCATATTTGAATATAATTAGTTTATCTATGTTTAATCCCTTATGATTGTTCATTTTTACCTTTTTATATTTCCCTTAATCCCTCTGGTTATTTCCATATAGTTCTGTTCTCTAACCAGCAAGAATGCTTAAAAGCCCTCTATATCATTAAATATGTTTTCCCCTGTGGGATTATATTCAGTTTTGTGGATAAGTTATTCTTGGCTGTAAGCCTATATCCTCTGCATTCAGGAATATTGTACTCCAAGCTCTCTACTCTTTAATAATGGTGTTTACTAAATCACATATGATCCTAACTATGACTCCTTGACATTTGAATTCTTTCTATTTGTCTGCTTGCAGCAATTTTTCTTTGACATAGAAACTCTGGATTTTGACTGGTGTTCCCAGTAATTCTCATTTTGGGATTTCTTTTACGAGGTAACTGGTAGATTTCTTTTATTTCCATTTTGCCTCTGGTTCTAAGAGATCTGAGCTGTTTTCTTTCATGATTTCTTGAAATATGATTTCTAGGCTCTTTTGGCAGGGGGGAGATCATGGCTTTCTGGTAGTCCAATGATTCTTACATATTTTTTTCTCCTCTGTTTTTTAGTCCACTTATTGCTGTAAGATACTACATTCTCTTTTATTCTTTAAAGTCTTTTGATGATGTTTAAATATTTCAGATTCCTGCCCTGGTTACTCCTTTGCAGGCATCAGAATGAACTAAAAGCTGACACTGAGATACAACTCTATTCATGGGGTCTGACCCATGCTTTTTTTTTTTTTTTAAACTTATTTCTGAACCTCCTTTTTAATTCACTGGGCCATCATTTTTCCTTACCCTTGAACTCCTTGTTTCCTCTCTTAGGCATATACACACACACACACACACACACACACACACACATATATATATATGTATGTATGTATATGCACATACACAATTATCTTGCTGCACAAGAAAAAATCTGATCAAAAAGGAAAAATAAATGAGAAAGAAAATAAAATTCAAGCAACAACAACAGAAGAAGTGAAAATGCTCTGTTGTGATGCACACTAAGTTCCCACAGTCCTCTCTCTGGGTGCAGATGGCTCTCAGTATCACAAGATCATTGGAACTGGCCTGAATCATCTCAATGTT
>JAJPUD010007255.1:0-44429 GCA_023553655.1 Myrmecobius fasciatus
TGTCACTATGTTTTAGATGTGTTTCTTGTAGACAACATATTGTGGGATTCTGGTTTTTAATCCAGTCTGATATCCGCTTCCGCTTTATGGGAGAGTTCATCCCATTCACATTCACAGATAGAATAACTAATTCTTTATTTCCTGCCATCTTATTTACCCAAGTTATGTTTTCCCCTTTCCCTTCCCCTTTCTCCCTTCCGCCCTCCTCAGTACTTTGCTTTTGATGACCCCCTCTTCCAAACAATACTCCGCCCTTTAGATCCCTTCCCCCTGTTTTTACTCCTTTCCCCTGATTCTTCTATTTTCCCTTCTATTAGTTTATCCCTTTCTTTTCCTCCTTTCCCTCCCACTTCCCTCTAGCAACAGACAAGTTTCTATGTGAAATCAAGTGTCTGATATACACTTTTAGAGCCCAACCTGATAAGAGAAAGATTTACACAATGCTCAACTCCCTCCCCTCTTTCTCTCAATTATATTAGGCTTTCTTTGCCTCTTCAAGAGATTTTACCTTGTTTTTACCTCCTTTTTTTTTAGATCTTATTTTTACCACTTTTCCCCTCTTTTCCCCAGTATGACAACCTTTCCCCCTCTAGTTCTCTTTTTCATATTATCAGAGTAATATCTAGTTAATTATACCCCCAAACTTTAAGCATCCCCCTAGTAGAAATAAAGTTCTCAAGAGTCCTTTCCTTTTTTACCTTTTTATGCATCTCTTGAGTTCTGTGTTTGGATGTCAAATTTCTTGTTCAGATATGGTCTTTTCATTAGAAATAGGTGAATGACCATCTTCCTCCCTGGAGGATAATGCTCATTCTAGCTGGATAGGATATTCTTGGCTGTAATCCAAGTTCATTTGCCCTTCGGAATATCTGGTTCCAGGCCCTTCGATCCTTCAATGTGGAGGCTGACAGATCCTGTGTGATTCTAATTATTGATCCTCGGTATTTGAATTGTTTCTTTCTAGCTGCTAGCAGAATCTTTTCCTTGGTGCTATAGTCCTGAAATTTAGCCACGATATTCCTTGGGGTTTTAATTTTGGGGTCTCTTTCCGGAGGTGATCGGTGAATTCTTTCAATGGTGATTTTGCCCTTTGATTCTACAATCTCAGGGCAGTTTTCTTTCAGGATTTCCTGGAAGATAGTGTTTAGATTCTTTTTTTCATCATGGCTTTCAGGAAGTCCAATAATCCTTAGATTGTCTCTCCTAGATCTATTTTCCAAGTCAGTTGTTTTTCCTAGGAGATATTTCATATTTTCTTCTAATTTTTCATTTTTTTGTTTTTGTTTGACTGATTCTTGAAGTCTTATTGAGTCATTCACTTGCATTTGTTCAATTCTTATTTTTAAAGTGTTGTTTTCTTCAGTTACCTTTTAAAGCTCCATTTGTAACTGGCCAATTGAATTTTTTTGTTCATTGCACTTTTTTTCCACTTCACTAATTTTATTTTTCAATAGATTGGTGTCTTTTTCATATCTCTTTTGCAGGGCATCATATCCTTCTTGCAAGATATTGTATCCTTCTTGCACTAATTTCAATTTATTTTCCCATTTATCCTCCAGCTCTTTTATTAGGTTCTTTAAGCAATCTTCCAGAAAGGCCTTTTGAAAAGGGGACCAGTGATGGTCCTTGCTGATTTCCTCTTGAGTTTTGTCTAAAGGAACCTCTGGATCTGGGGTCTTCTCTTCCTTCTCTTTATAAAAGCTGTCTATGGTGAGAGCTCTCTTTTGCCTCTTCATTTTTTTTTAGACAGCATGGATATCTCTTTAAGTTAGGGGAAAAAAAACGGCGGCTGAGACGGCCGGCTGAAGATTTTGCCCTGGGCCGCTTCGGCGAATTAATTTAAGGTGCTGGGCCGGTGGGGGCTAGGACTAAGTCCGAATTACTCCTTAAACAAGGCAAGAATGCCAGAACACCTGCCCCCAATCAGGGCAGAGTCTCCCGAGTGCCTCAGATAAACTCCAGGTGTTTGGAGTTTGGAGTTTGGTGTTTTTGCCAGGAAGAGCTGAGCTGAGCTGAGCTGAGTCCCACCCTCACTTCCGGCCTCCACCAGAGTTCTCTGACACCGGAGTCCTCTGTTTATCCCTCTGTCCGAGCTAGACAAACCTGATGTGAAGTTTTTCAGAAATATCTGCAAGCAGTATCCAAATATTTCCTGATTCGTTGACTTGAAGATCAGTTCAGAGGCTTATTTTATTGTTGATTTGAGAGAAGATCAGAGGAGGACACAGAGAGTCACCTTTTCACTCCGCCATCTTGGCTCCCTAGATTAAAAAATTTTTAAAAATGACTGTAAAATACTACAATAATTTACACCCCCCCAAATCTCTTATTAAGACCAATTTAAATATTTCTGCAAGGATAGTTGACCATTAGGAAAAATTAATATAACTAATTATGTTAAAGTTATTTAAAACTACATTATTATACAAGTGGATGTAGGGGAAAAATCCATCTTTGACAAAGTATAGTAATCATTTACATTTTAATCCTACAAAGCATAACCATAGAAAATTTAATGTAATCTAAAATAAAAAGTTAACATTTTACTCAAAGGAAAAACACTAGGAGAGAGCCCAATTAATCCAGCAGTGAGGCAAGGATATCTTCTTTATTGTTGCTACTTAACATGGTTCTAGAAATGCCAACTAAATCATTGCAACAGGAGAAAGAAATTAAAGGCATAATCATGGGGAAAGCAGAGATAAAATTATTCCCATATGCAAATGACATCATGGTTTACCTAGAAAATCCTAGGGAATCAACAAGAAAGTAATTGAGATAATTAGCCACCTTTCTTAAAGATTATAAAATAAAATTACAAAAATCAACAGTATTTCTAAATACTTTAGGAGTTAGTGAACCAGGGACCATGAACCACTTTGGCCAGCTGCTTAGTTATATGTATATAAAATCCAATTTTTAGCTCGTGGACCATGCAAAAATAGGAAATAGAACAGATTTGGCCAACAGGCTTTATTGTGCTGACTCCTACTCTATTTCTTTCTTTTTATTAATACTTTTTATTTGCAAAACATATGTATGGGTAATTCTTCAACATTAACCCTTACAAAGCTTTCTGTTACAAATTTTTCCCCCCTACTCCCCACCCCTCCCCTAGATGGCAGGATATCCACTACATGTTTATTATGTTAAAATACTTGACAAATCGAATATATGTATACATATTTCCACATTTATCATTTTTGTGCAAGAAAAATCATATCTACAAGAAAGAATAATCAGAAGAAGGAAACACAATGCAAGCAAACATCAATAGAGAGCATGAAAATGTTATGTTGTGGTCCACATTTCACATCCCCCTCTCTGGGTATATATAAGCCATGGGGATTTAAATACAAAATATCTGTATTTTATCATGTAATAATAGGCATCTCCTGAAGTTTTTTGAATAAGGATTTGTTAGTTCTGTGTTTTAGGAATATTAGTTTTCAAGATAAGACTATGCAGAGCCAAAGACAGGGGGCATTAAATCATCCTGATTGCAGATGTTCAAATCTAGGAGAATAGTGGTGTTATCAATAGAAAAAATGTAATTTATGAAATTGACAATGACCCTTTTCTCTTTTAGGATATGGTGACAGAATTGTATTCTGGTCCTTGTGTAGCATTAGAGATTCAGCAAAATAATACTACAAAGACATTCCGTGAATTATGTGGACCTGCTGATCCTGTAAGTTATTGTTGAAACAAAAATGTGAAAAATTAAAAGTGAACAATCTTACTATTAAAATCACCATTGCAAATACAAAATCTTTTTTACCTTAGTAAAAATACCTTTTGGTATGTTGAGGGAGCCATGTTTTGATTAGTGATACAGATTACAAACTCTCCATTTATTTTCATCTTGACTTGTTCAGGTTCCTACCTTTGAGAGGATTCACTCAACACTTTGGAAGCCTTCCTATATTTTTTTTAATATTTTAGGGTTATTTTTGGGATGTCCATTTAGTGTCTCTTATTTTGTCTACAAGACTAATCTACCTACTTTTATAGTCAAATATATTGTTGGTAATATTTTTGTACATTTCTTGTGTATAAGCTATCACTGGTAATGTGCTATAAATTATTCTAACATGTAAGCCAATATCATGGAATTCATGATAAAGTTCTCCAAATGCTCTTATTCATACATTACAATGGGCTAATTTCATCAAACCTCAGAATGCAATAAAATTCTTAAGCCAAACTATTCAAATTGGAAAAAACAAAATAGGTGAAAGATTTTTATTGATTAGACCAGAACATGAAATTGAATTAGAAGCCTGTTTGTCTGTCATTATATATCTCCTACTTATATGATGCAGGTCATGAGTCTATGTTTATGAGCACTCAATGGACAGGAGCAAGAAATTGGCCTTAATTGAATTTGTCCAAATTGTGACTTGTTTTCAATGATCACAGATGTTTAACACAAATGCTCTTTTATCAAAAATATTTTCTCATTGTAGCTATTTGGCTACTAAAAGTGATTAGAAATCTAAAGGGAAATGGAAGATATTGATAGTCTAAGAAAAAAAGAATCTGTTTTACATCTTATTACAGAAATAAAAATGACATTTAAGAATGTTATTCACAATACAATGTTATTTTTACTTGGTTTCTTTTATGACTCGAGAATGAAAGATTTTTCATACTTTGATAGCATGCAGAGTAAAATCTTTTAATTTTATTGAAATTTGAGAAACAAGATAATTTTTTTCTTGAAAAATTCTCTTACAAAATAATTTTTCATAAAAAAGTTAATGTATTTCTTTGCTAACTCACCTAGAGGAATGAATTATACTAACCCTGGGATACTGTTGCGTGCTTTCCTTTGGCATGGTATTGTCATACAACTTTTATTTCTAGACTGCAAAAACAATAGCAAACAGGTCCAAGACTGAAGCAAAATGGTGTACTGCTCCATTTTGAATCAAGAAAAAAAAGCATCAGGTGAAATTTAATAATTTTAACATTCTCTCTCTCTCTGTTTTTTTTTTTTTTTAGAATTTCCTTTGGGTTTGTTTTTAAGAGTATTTTTTAAACTCTATGCTGTAGGGAGATTTTTTTTTTTTTTTTTTTTTTTTTTGCTAAGGCAGTTGGGGTTAAGTGACTTTCCCAGGGTCACACAGCTAGGGAGTATTAAGTGTCTGAGGCCAGATTTGAACTCAGGTCCTCCTGACTTCAGAGCTGGTGCTCTAGCCACTGCACCACCTAGTTGCCCCCATGCTTTTGTTCTTTTTGGATAAAAGAACCGTAGAAAGACATAAAATATTTAAGGATAAAGAATATATCATTGGCAAGTAAAAGTGTTGCCAGTGAATATCTGATGGGCTTGACTGAATAATAATCACATCATTCATATTTCTGGAGTATTTTGTGGTTTAGAAAAAAAGCTCTCTGTAGGATAGACCTTCCAGGTAGGTCTCATTTTACAAATGAGGAACTAAAGCTCAGAGAAGTTGAAATCATAAAGTTGGTAGATATCAAAGCTATGATTCAAATCCACTTAAACTGACTCCATGACTGTTGTTCTTTAATTTTGGAAATCCTACTGATTTCAGAAAAAAGGTTGAAAGAGTGATACAGTTTTCCTTTTCTTTTAGGTTTACTTGGTTTTCTTTGTTTTCATCCTGGTTCAGAATGATTCACTATCTCTAAAATCAGTAACATTTGCTGGATGCCATGGTGTACTATGCATAGTGTGTAGCTAAAAAGGATGCTACTAAGTAAATAACATAGTCCTCAGTAAATGGGATCTAATTGGGAACTCATTATTTGTGAATATGGAAAACATTTTGAAGTGCTGCCAAGTACCACTACTTCTAAGCTCATCCAGTTCTCTCAAAATGCATCAGTGGTAAAGGGTAATGCTGAAAAGTGCAAAGAATGAAAATCTCAAAATAGACTAGACACAGAAAGGTGATAGAGCTGAAGATGCTGAGTAAATCATGTGAACTCCTGATTACTGTACAGTTTGAAATACTATTTAGATTATGTTTTAGAAAAATGCAGAATTTTGTTTTACTTTTTAAAAAGTTTATGCTATTGGTAGCCTGGGATTAGTTATTTTGATATCTTCAAGAAAGTATAGTTTGAGCTGAGGTAGAAAATAAGAGAAGAAAATAACATCAATAAAGGCAAAGATTAAAGTATATGCAAATGGTATATAAATGACAACAAACAGATTTACTTAGGTACAGATTAAGTAGGTCCTTAGGTATTTATTTAGGTACTAAATACAGATGTACTTAGGTACAGAGAATAGTGCAAAGGGTGTTAGGAGAAACAGCTTGAGGGGAACAGGCTAGGGGATGTTATTGGAAAGAAGTTGTGGAGATCTTTTAAGATCAGAAAAAATATTTGGGAGTCCTACTGTAAATCATTGAGCAGGAGCAGTATAACTAGAAAACATATTAAATTCTTCTTGAGACTTTAGATAAAATAAATTGGACTAAAAATTCTGGGAAGGATGGATTTTGCAGTAATTGAAACAGGGAAGATCTATACAAGAAGTCAAGAGCAGTGTAGCACAGCCTCTGGAACTACTTTCCTAACCTCTAGTGGCAGTAACAATCTGGGGCTCTGGAGTTAGGCTAATGTGTCTCCTTAGGAACCTGGAGAGCATCTGGTGGTACTGCTGGTGATTTTCTAATATTACAAGTACCAGAAATATTGATTGGAGAATCAAAACATGCATAGTAGGCGTTATACTTTGCAGCCCATGAGAGGGAAAGAGAGAGGAGAGAGGAGAGAAAGCAAACAAAACAAAAAAAAAAGTGAGAATACTATGCTTCAATATGCATTCAGTCTCCATAGTTCTCTTTCTGGATGTGGATGATATTTTCCATCCCAAATCTATTGGAATTGTCCTACATCACTGCATTGCTGAGAAGAGCTAATTCCATCTTTCACATCCAGTCCCTTTTTTCTACTCCCATAGCTCCCATCTTGGTTCATGCCCTCACCCCCTATTTCTTCCTGAATGGTCTCCTTTCTTTAAGCTTCTTCCCCCTCAGGTCCATTCTAGATCCTGCTGCCATAACAATGTTTCCTACATGCACATCTAACCATGTGATTCCCCTATTTAATCAATCCCAGTAGTTTCCCATTGCCATTGGCATAAGATATCTATCTATCTTTCTCTCCATCTTGCTATGTGAATTTCCCTGTTTCCTCAGAGGATTGAGGTGCATTGAGATAAACTTCTATAAATCATTTCAAAAAAGGATAGATCTGGAGTGAGGGAGGTTAGAGGAAGCTGACAGAGGAGTAACTACTGGCAAACAGTTTATGGATCATCTGCCCTCTGTAGAAAGGACAAAGTTCTATTTTGAAAAGCCTCTTCTGGTACAAAGTGGAAAATAGGTGTGGGTGTATTGGAGAAAATATTTTTCTTAGTTGTTGTTTCTTTTTTCCCTCAGCATCTGTCATGAAGTGGGAAAATACATGAAAAACCCTGTATGTTTCTTCGTCACATTTATTCATTTCATATATCTTCCAGCAACCAATGCTTTTTTAAGCTAAGAGAGCAATAAAACATGCTTACTTGTTCAGTGAGAGGAAATCAAGCATATTTTGGAAAGCCCCAGTATATTAATACATTTATAAATAAAACAATGCTAAGAATTATGGAAAATTTGTTAGGCTTTGCTGGAGCTCTTCCCTCAGGCCTTTTTTGATCTTAGCCCAGGAGGAATCCATGGACCTTAGATTGTGCTGGGATTTAGCAGGAGGTATGCTGGTATCCTAAATATGTTGTACAACTTAAGCCCTTGAGTTACTTGTAGCTTCCAGAGGGAACTAATTCTCTTCTCAGAGCTTAGCACAGTTCTGGCACAGAACAGTCCTTGAAGAAATGTTGATTGATTGATTTCATGAAACTCAAGTTTGCCTAAATGAAAAAATCAGTGGCATTGAGCAATAGCTTTATATTTCCCCACCTCTGTTCCTCCTTCAAGTTTCCTTAACTGTGTAGAAATTCTTTCAAGATTTTAGGCCTGAATTTATTATCTCATTTGTATGGGTATTCCCACCATTTTTTAACCTTTTCAAACTTTGTCAGTTCTCTTCCATATGCCATTCACAGGAAAGCTATCCAGCTATATTGGAGGTCTACACCTGTTTTTGTTTATTTATTTTGATATTTTGTGCCTTTCAATATAATATTCATAGTATCTATCTCTTACTCTTTTACTGTATGACTAGTGCACCTAATTTTCTGGTCTGAGTTCCTGATAATTTCTTAGTGATGTCCCTGAAATCATTGTCATTGTCTTCAGATAATTTAAGGACTACTATATGGAAGAAAAATTAGTGTTATTTTACATGTTTCCAAAGAGAATTAGAGCTAAAGACTAGAAATTGTAGGATGAGAATTGTTGACTCTGCTTAAGAACTGTCCAGTTATAAAATGCGCTTCCTTTTAAAAAGTATTGATTTTCCTACCCAAGAAGATTTTCAGGAAGAGTGCAGCTGGCCAAGTGTTGAAAGAGTAAATATTTATGGAACTCAGGCACTGTGCTAAGAACCAGGGATACAAAGAAGAAAATGAAAGATGATCCATGTCCTCAAAGATCTTACAATCTAATAAATGAATTACCTGAAAGGGTGGAAGAGGGGGGCAGGGGAAAAGGTACAAGCTCACGGGCTTAGTGGGGTCCAGTCCAAGATGTTCACCTGGTGAGAAAAGATGATTTAGCCATCCTGGGAACCCTCTTTAAATGGAAGCTTTGGGAGAATTTTTTGCTCTACCTACCCTAGGCCAAGGAGACTCATGAGGTGACAGAGCTGATGCTTCCTGTCAGATAATGAATTTCCTGGTGATGAGGTCTCCTGGGAGCATGATCATGGTGGAGTCCAGGGGAAGAAGCTGGTGAAAAATGAGATTGTTGAAACAACTCCTCTCTGGGGCAAAGTATTAGCCTGGAGCATTTCTCATTTCTTGCTCAACTCTGAAGAACTTCTTCTCTAAGCCAGAAGAACAATTTATACAGTGACATTATAAAGAAAAACACAACTTTGAGAGACTTAAGATTTTTATCAGTTGATTTTTTGAGGGTTTTTCTCCTTCAGAATGAGGCTAACTGCCTCTCCTTTTCAAGATTCCAAGGGCACATCTGACAGATTGGTGTCTTTCCTCTATTACTGTTGGCTTGAAGCCCTGGGTCACAGTTTTTTCTCATCCACCATTAGCCTTCAGGGATTTGTAGATACAGCAAGAACAGAAGTACCTGCATTGACACCCACACCCACCCACACACATGCACACACACAGTGCACAGAGGCATGCACACAGAAGGAGCACACTGTCCCCTCCTCCAGCCATAAGGAGAGTAGGCTCAGCACTAATGCAATTCCTACAAAACATTGGTCTTTACCATATTCATGACCAAAGGTGACTTTGCTTTTGGATGAGTCCTAGTTTCAAAGTGATGATGCTAATGTACTCTTTCCTGGTCAGATCTCCTCGGCAGCATTATGTCCAGTTTTTAGATGCCATACCCACAAGAATGAACAGAATCCAGTGAACTGCCCCTTCCATTCCAAATCATATTTATTATTAAATGTATATAATGTGATATACCTTGAGAGTTAGCTGCGACACCCATATGTCCCCTACAACCAAACTGACAAGTTCCAGAGTGCCCAGAGGAGGGCATTTAGGATAGTGATAATGAGGGAATTTTATGCCATATCAGGATCCTCTGAAGAAAGTGGGCTTATTTAATTAGAGGAGGAAGAATGTTATGGGACATGATGAGTACTTTCAATTTTGGAAGACCTGCCAATTGAATATTCCTACAGCACAGATATTTCATTCCCTTGCTTCAGTAACTGTTTTTTTTTTTAATTTCTGATCTATTTTCTGCTCTCTCCATATGGCATAAACCTTCCTCCCTTCATACCTCTGAGCAGTCGTCCTGGTCCCCTCTCCTCTCTAAGCCCTCACATCTAGCTCTCTTATTCCCAATGTCCTCCCTTCTTGATTCCCAGGTTACAGTTTCCTTCTTCCCTTTGTTGTGGATCCTGTTTATATCTTGCTTTTTGTTCATTTATTTCATCATGTCTGACGCCACAAGATCCTTTTTGGGATTTTCTTGGTAAAGATAGTGGAGTGGTTGTTCATTTTCTTCTCCAGCTCATTTTATAGATGAGGAAACTGAGACAAGCAGGATGAAGTAATTGGCGCAGGGTCATAGACTAGTAACTGTCTGAGGCTGGATCTGAACTCAGAAAGATGGATCTTCCTGACTCTAAGCCAGAATTCTATCCACTGCCAACTAGCTCTATTACTTTCCTTTTGTGTGTACATATTATATCTCTTCTGCTCATTTAAATATAATCTCCCTGAATATGGGAACTTTCTCATTTTTATCTTATATTTCCAAATATCTAGCACAAAGCCTGATATAGGTCAGTACTTAATAAGTACTTGTTGAATCAAAAAGGAATGAGATCTATTCTTTTTATTTCCATAGAGCATGACAAGGAAGAGTACTTAGAAGGGGCAGAGATACAAATTTTGATTCATTGTAAAGAAAATGTACTAAAAATTGAAAGTTATCTATAAAAGTGAATTGAGTATCACACTCCCCATAGACAGAGGTCATCTGCAGAGGATGAAATTGCCTCTTTCTGGGGACATGACAGAGAGGATTCTTATAGAAGTAAAGGTTAGAGTCAATGGCCTTTGGGAACTTGTATACAAGGAATGGTTGTAGTACCAAGACTGCTAATTGAGGAACCAAATCCTAGGACAATAACAGGAGAGTCCATATGATTGAAGTCTAGACAGAGGCTAAAATTACATCTTGGTATGCCTTTGGGATTAAATTACCAGTCCTTTTATTATTTTTTTTCTAAATCTTGGAATAATTAGTCAATAAATATAATTTGTAGTGGCTAATATTTAATGTTGATATTGACATGAGTTATTAAATAATTATTATATAATTCACTGAGAATATCCTACCTCTCACCTTATTATCCTGTATACTGAAAACTGAAAATGCATCAAAAATAAATACAATTACTATTTTCAAATTTGGTTTCCATAAATCAGATATGATTTATATAGCAAATGATATAGTGCATGATATACTAAAATCACACCAGACTCAGAGTATGAAGACATGGGTTTTAGTCCTAGCTCTACCTCTAAATTACTTAGACAAATCACTGAACCTCCATGAAACCCAGTTTTTTAATCTATAAAATTAAAATGCTTTTGATTGAAGGGTCCCCAAATTCCCCTCCTGACAGGGCAACCCATTTTGTATAATGTAAAACCATCACAAGATAATCCAGAAGAAAAAGACATAAATATTATTAAGTAAGAATTAAAGGCTTTTGAAAATGGTGCTAAATAACGAGCTTATCCAATTTACAGATGATATCCAGGAAAGATAGCTAATAATACACTGGGCAACAGAATATATCCAAAGATTTTGACAGGTTAGAACTAAAATTTATCTAAAGTATATAATAGGTATTAATGTGAAGTTCCACACTTGGATTAAAAACAACAATTTCTTAAAAACTTGGTTGGGGAACTGTGACAAGTCCAATGAAAAAAGTTCATCCTCATCCAAGTCACACAGGTCGACATATTTAGGTTGATTATGAGGAAAATATTCTACAAATTGAGAGGTATATGAAGCAGATTCCCTCCATAGATCTGAGATTAGGTTACATTAATTGAGATAGAGATGGCAACGTAGCAGAGTAAATAGAGAATTGACCTCCAGATTCACTTCTGAAACATATCAGTTGTGTGACCGTGAGCAAATTACTCAATCTCTTAGTGCCCCAAATAATTCTCTATAATAAATCTCTATAAATTTCAAACCAATTGCAGATCTTTGTTGGTAGTTCTGCAACCTATTAACCAAGGGAAGGTACTAGTTCAGAACTTCTCATAACTGATGAAATCTCAGGTCTAGTCATAGACAAGAATGTGTTTAATCCTGATTCTTATTATGGAAAGAAGAGTAATAAGCTAAAGGGAGACTTGTGAGAAGCTTGAAGACTGTACCAGGGAAGGATCAGTTGAAGAAATTAAGAATATTTAACCAGGATAAGAAAAGACAAGAAGGAATTTAATTATATGAAGGACTATCATTTCCAGATTCAGTTCATATTATGCAAATAATGTGTTTATGTTAGTGGTAGTAGGAGAGCTAGATGAATAAGTGATAGTAGGAACAAAAAAATTTCCTCTTGTTACACCATAGCTGGTTGCAGAATTGAAGCAAAATTACTTTTTTTTTTTCCACTTTCAGTTTCAGGCTACATCATGTTGCCATGCACCATGCTTTAAGTTCTTTTGCCCTCAGCTAGTTGCTTGTATTACATGTGGAAATGGGCTAATCTCAAATCAGTCTTCAATTCTAATACCTACTATGAAGTATGCAGATTCAAAAGATCTATTTGTTGAGTACTTACTGTGTATTTCAGCTAACAGGCAGTATTAATAATACTCTGATTTACCATCAATAGCAGAAAAGACAGGACTGAATTATTTATGTTTAGTCTGAAGTAGCATTTAATTCTTTAAGCTTTTATAAATTTACATTGCAGCTAATTCTGACTTTAATGGAAAATGAGATAGTAAACCTATCAGGGTCTATAAGCCATATGTTTCCATTTCTACTGGGAGTTATGTATTTCCTGTTAATTCTTCAATGTTTCATTCACTAGTGGCCTTTTCAACTAACAAATAGTTGTTTGTTTGTTTGGAGGGGATCATTATTGTTTAATCCTAAGGATTCCTAGACAGATTCCTAAATTCTAGAGTGGAAGTTCTTAATTTTTTTGTATTATGCTTCCCTTTGGTAGCCTGGTAAAATTTATGGACCCCTTTTCAGAATAATCTTTTATTATCTATATTAATAATCAAAGGAAATGTTAAACTTTGGTTAAAGAATCATAAAAATGAAGATATAATACTTTCCAAGATCGTGGACCTCCTGAAATCTATCTATGCACCCAAGGGGTCCATGAATCCTAATTTAAAAATCCTTCAATATCTACTTTTTATTAATAGAATTAATTCATAGAGAAATCCCAATAAACATATGCTTATATGTTATATGGATCATGTTGTTTTAGTGATGAAATTAATTAATGTTAAATAATTGACAAGGTTCTAAACCTTTATTAGGGTAGATTTGTGTGTGTGTGTGTGTGTGCATGTGTGTATAATATTGGTAGAATCAATAAAAAGATCTAGCACTATTCTTTTAGAATTAAGTGCTAAAATTTGAAATTATGTTAAGAAAATGATTAAAATGCCCATACCCTTTGACCAAGAAGAGATCCTACTATTAGGCATATGCCCTAAGGAGGTCAGTGATTAAAAAGTCCTAGATCCTTTTGTAATAGCAAAGAATTGGAAACAAAGTAGATGTGCCCCTTAATTGGGGAATAGCTCAACAATTGTTTTGTATGAGTATAATGGAATAATGTATCAAACTATTGGTTTGTTTGTCTCTTTATATATTCTACCCAGCATATGACTATAGTTAATTAGTTTTTAATAGAATCAGTAGCTTTCCTAAATGTGGAAACTTCTTGAATCTCATCTTTATTTTTTATTTTTTAAATTTTTAAAAAATGCATTTTATTAAAGCTTTTTAATTGCAAAACATATGTATGGGTAATTCTTCAACAATGACCCTTACAAAGCTTTCTGTTACAAATTTTCCCCCCTAGTCCCCACCCCTCCCCGAGATAGGAGGAAGTCCACTACATGTTAATTATGTCAAAATATTTGACAAATAGAATATATACAAATATACATATTTCCACACTTATCTTGCTGTGCAAGAAAAATCGTGTCTGCAAGAAAAAAAATCTGAAAAAGGAAACACAATGCAAGCAAACATCAATAAAGAGCATGAAAATGTTATGTTGTGGTCCACATTTCATATCCCCCTCTCTGGGTGTATATGGCTTTCTTTGCTGAACAATTGGAACTGGTTTGAAGCATTTCATTGTTGAAGACAGCCATGTCCATCAGAATTGATCATCATATAGTATTGTTGTTGCCGTGTATAATAATCTCCTGGTTCTGCTTATTTCACTTAGCATCAGTTCATGCAAGTCTCTCCAGGCCTCTCTGAAATCATCCTGCTGGTCGTTTCTTATAGAACAATAATATTCTATAACTTGAATCTCATCTTTAAATGGGAAGCACTACTATATAGGGACTGACTAGCAGATTCTGTTCTCCTTCTTTTCCCTCCAGTGACACTGGACAAGTTATTCCTTTCTCTGGCCCTCAGTTCCTTAGTCCATTAAATTATGAAATTTGAATAAATGTTTTCTAGTCATTTACATTCCTATTCTAATGTCCTATCTTGTTGTGGATAAAAGATGAAATGAGGAAAACAAAGTTTGGGGCATATTGATTTATTAAGCAGTGTATGGCATTTGCCCAGTAAATCAGGACCAGGTCTCTTCCGCTTAGGTCTGGATCCAAATAACAGGGAGAGACAGACTTTATTGTACATTAAAATAATTAATCAAATAAGACCAATTAATTAAAAGGAAACAACGCAACATTAGGTAATCCAATTTCTAATTGGATGAAAGACTAGGGACTTTCTAAGTTGGGAGGGGAACAGTGAACAGGTACAATTCTCTCATTTCAGAAAAAGAGGTGTCCCATTCCACAAGTATACATAAACAGTCAAGGGAACATGGAAACAATAACTGATTGATTAGTAGGGGTCCAGTTTTCAGATAAGACACATGGGTTATTTGAAATGTACACTTGTGAGAAAACTCCTTGAATCAGTCTTTGAATATGACTGAGTTTAGGTCCTTGATTAAGGATCTCTAAACACCAAGGAGAGGTAGTTGCAGTTTCCCAGCCACTCAGGGCCAGGTTTAAACAGTGTAATAAGATTTTCTTCCAATTCCCACAATTTAATATTTCTCACAAGACCAAAATTGGACTAGACCCATAATTGAATGTAAACGAGGCTAGCTCCAGAATTGAGTCACAAGATGGAGGTTCATTCAATTCCCACAATTAACTATTTGCTGTCCTAATCCTCTCAATTCCCTCACAGTTGAGAACATAGAAATGTTACTGTGATAGAAATATCTTTTCACATTCTAAACATGAAAGAATCCTTAATTATCTACTGCTTTAGTTTTGAAAATTACTACTCTTGCTCCACTTATGTTAATGTAAGAAATTCCTACTGCCATAGATAAAGAATTCATTGTTTTTTATTATCAGTAGTATTTAGACCTATACAAAGAAATTAAAATCAAGGTTTAAATGGAGACCAGACTCTCAGAGCATAGACAGGTAGCAAAGATACAACATTTTGCTGTAGTTGAGAGCAAAAGCTGCATTAGAAGTTTTAATGTAGCAAATTTTCATTCTGAAAGAACCACTAACCAGGAAATAATGTTATTTTATGTGATGCATTCAGTTTGGGAATAATTAAATAGGGTTTTCTGATTGGGTTGTTCACGCTGCCTTTGTAATCCTGATTCTATTTTATTTTTCCAAGTTTGGATTTTGGAGGTTATTTTGGGTGCTGGCATTTGCCCTTCTACTGCAGGATTACCTGAGCAGAATTTTTAGTAGTTTCCATACTTATGACAAGCTGCGCAGTAACGAAATGTGTGGCTTGAGTGGGGGTTGGGAGGAATGTGGCAGGAATGGAGACTAAAAGGCTGCAGAGTCTCTGAAGGCCACAGGTCCACATCATGTTCCACCAGCTTCAGTTTTCCCACTGTGACCTGGCTTTCTGAATTCTGCAGTCACAGAAAAGAAACACTTGTCCTCACCTTTCTGAATGCTTATTGTCATGTAATTATTTCTTTATACTTAGAGAGGATTATAAAAGCTGGCTCCTCTGGATATTATAAAGATCATTATAGATATGTGGCTTCTGAAAAAATTTACATGCAGTCTGGCAGTAGGTGGGGAGATAGACTAAGTGGAGCCCGAGGGTTTGTTATTGAGCTGTATTTTTAGGCCTTCTGAATTCAACAAGTATACCTGATGCTTTAGAGATGAGAAAATTTAAGGTCATTTTATCAATATATTTACAGAAGGAACTGATTGAACTAAAATGAAAGCTTTAATTTCTGAAGGGGATAAGAGGCATCTATTTAAATGTTCGATGATTTTGTAATTGATAACTCATCTTTGGAATAATAGAGAGTAAAAGTACTTCATCATATTTTAATAATAGATTATGACTTCATGAATGATTTATGTAATCCAAAGTTTTTGCTGCTTGATTATCATCATTTCAGTATAAAAATTTGAGAAAATTCTCTTGCAATGTTTTTAAAAATCTATTTTAAGGTGGAGAAATTGTTTAAACCCTATTTAAATTAGAAATATATCTTTCTGAGCTCTTAACCAGTGTTTATTCCCATTAATTTTGAAGTGTTGAAGTTTTATCTTGTTTTTGAAGTTCTGGGAACCCTCAGCATTCTTAAATGACTTCTGTGAATCTGCTGAGGGTTGGGAGATAGCAAGAACAAAATGGTTTCTGTTTTGCTTTGTTTTGGTGAGGCGAGGTAGGGTGGGATTATTGCCCAATTATAAGGAAAAGATTCCTAATCTCAGAACCAAAAAACCTGTCTTAGAAGCCTTGCCCCAGTATTTCATCACATGACAGACATCTGGCAAGTGACTTAGTGTCTTCAATCTTCAAACTTCAATATCTTGAGCAATAAGGTGGAGAGATTTATATTTAGTAGATAAACAGGCACTTATTGAGCATTTAGGTGCCTTGCCCCAAGCTCATATACTAGGAATGAAGCCTCCTCTGCTCTGAGGAACTTCTATTCAAACAGGGGAGAAGACATGGAATACATATAAATTCAAGATAGTTCAATATGAGATAGGGAGAATGGCAGCAGCAGTTTGGAGATTAAGATGGGCTTTGTTTGGAAGTTGGTTTTTGAGCTTTTTTGAAGGACGAGTTTCTTTGAGGTCATGGTGAGGAGAGAGCATCCCAGGAGTGGGCAAGAGGCGGCACCGAGGCTTCTGGGAGATGGGGAGCGGGAGGAATCAGGAAGGCCAGCTTGTCTGCACACTTATACCCCCTTCTCATAGGGTTGCTGTGGCACTAACGTAAGGAAATGGCATCTATGAAAATGCCTGCTGTGCAAGAGCTAGTAGCCTCTCATAGATATGAATAAATACATCTTTCTGGCTACCTGGCTAGCAGGCTAAACACTCCATCTAGCTCTGGTGGGGAGATCAGGAAAGGATTCATAGAGAAAATGGCCTTTGGGCAGAGCTTTGAAGAAAATTAGAAGTTCTAGGGGCAAAATGCAAAGGGAAGAAATGGAGGATGGAGTGTCATATGTAAAGAACAGCAAGGTTAGCTTGGTTGTATTGCAGAATGGGAGGGAGGGCAGTATAATAAGATGGGGAAAATAGATTGGTTCTAGGATGGTGAAGAGCTTTAAGAATCTAAACAGGTCTGAAGAACAGAAAGTTTGAGAAACATTGATTTAGTACAATGGACATTTAAGAAATGTTTGTGCAGTTGAGTTGAGAATAATGTACAAATAGTTTTTTTATAAATGTGATCTAATAGTCATACAATTTATATGTTCTTATTAGCCTGTTATTGGATGCCATTAAATCTGTTCATTTTAAAGAAATGTTTGAGAGTCTCATTACTGATAAAAATATAGGGTTATAAAAATTATTAACTAGACATATGTTTTGTTTTATTCTAATAACCTTTACAGTGAAAAATTTCAATTGCTTTTCTCTCCTCTGACAGTAATTTAAATGTATATGTGGAAAATTGGACAGTGAAAAAGCCTTACAAAAGTCTTTTTTTCCTTTGACAGTAATTTATGAGAAATTTATATATACATACATATATATAGTTTTTCCATAGCACACATGCAGATAGATGAATATATCTATACTTTTATTCACCTGTATAAACGTGTATATGTGTAATATGCACATGTAAATGTATATATGTTTTATGAAAAATCTACGTATATTGAACGTAATGGAATACTATTGTTCTATATGAAATGATGAGCAAGCAGATTTTAGAAAAACCTGGAAAGACTTAACATGAACTGATGTTGAGTAAAATGAGTATAATCAGGAGAATATTGTACACAGTCACAGCAACATTGTGTGCAATGAGCAACTTTGATAGACTTAGCTCTTCTCAGCACACTGATCCAAGACAATTCCAAAAGACCCATAATGGAAAATGCCATCCATACTCAGAGAAAGAAGTATGGAGTCTCAATATAGATAGGATACTATTTTCACTTTTTTTTCTTTCTCATGGTTTTTTCCCTTTTGTTTTGATTCTTCTTTTATAACATGACTAATGTAAAAATATGTTCAATATGATTGCACATATATAACTTTTATAAGATTGCTTGTCACCTTGGGGAGGGAGGAAAAAATGTAGAAATCAAAATCTTATGAAAGTAAATGTGGAAAATTAAAAAAAAATTAAAATCTATGTGTTAATGTTACATATTGGATTCCATTTAAATTAGCTTATAACTATGCTGGGTTATTTAATAACATATTAAATATTAGGTTAAGTACTACATGTCATTAATTCTTTTTTCCTAATACCATGCTGATTTTCTTTTTATATAAATGTATTTCATAGGAAATAGCTCGTCATCTTCGCCCTGGAACCCTCCGAGCTGTCTTTGGGAAGAATAGGATTCAGAATGCTGTTCACTGTACTGATCTGCCTGAGGATGGTCTTTTAGAGGTAAGATGTACAAGGACCAAAGTCCTTTCTAAATTTTAATCATAGTATTTTTCTTAAGTAAGAAAACTTAAAATATTGATCTATGAGATTACATGGTTATTTTATAAGTAAAGTGTCAATCTGTGAAAGACCCTGTTGGAGAGGGGCCCATGAATGCTCCTGGACTCACCTCCAAACACTTATCTTTTCTGTATGAGCATGGGATGGTAATTTAAATTCTTTGAGCCTTATTTCCCTTCTCTGCAAAATGGAGACAAATGGGGATAATTCTGTCTATAGTAGCAGTTGTTGTTATGAAGATGAAATGTGGCAGTATATATTTTTTTTGCTTTGCAAACTTTGAAATCTTATTTAAAGGTCACATATTGGTTATCAGTTTCATAGTTCCTTCATGTAATTACATTTAATAGATGTAATAACTTCAAGCACTTTACTGTAAATGGTGTATTTTGGGACTGTGTAAGGTTATTAAAGACTTAATAAAAGCAAATTAAACAGAAATTTGATTTTAATCAATAAAGGTTAGTTTGGCTTTTTTTTTTAAGCAAGTATTAACTATGACTCCAAATTGTAATATGTGAAATTTCTCAAGTTAGTCAAGCACTCTGAAGTTCCATCTGCAGTCATTTGCCAAAATAGCCAAAGCTTTGATTTGGTTGAACTGGTCACATTGTCCATTTGTGTAAAAAAACAATGGAATCTGCTGGCCAGGTTCCATTCCATTAGTTCTGTTAACTAACTAAATAGCCTAGGATAAATAATTTTCTTTCCTTGAGCTTCAGTTTCCTTATCTATCAAGGGACAGGGTTGGACTATGATAACTACACTCTTTTTAGCTCTAAAATCTTATATTTCATATTCAATCAAAGTTGTCATTAGTCTATAGCCTTGACTATTCCAGGGAAACAAATATATTTGCATTTATCCAATAAGCTGAATAAGGGCATCCAAAATCTTTTTTAAAATACTGATTTCTCTTACTATTAAAGACCAGCTTCAAGGAATGGGCTGTCTTCAGATAAGTCATATTCATAATAATCATAATAATAATAAAACTAGAGTTCTCTCTTTAAGTCTCTACTAGGTACTTTATATATATATCATACATATATATTAAGATATTAATTTATTTATTATTATTAAGATATTATTAATATTAAGATATTAATTTATTAACAAAGATATTAAAAACATAGCAGATCCCAAACTAATTCTTTTTCTTTGATGGAAGATTTATATAAGAGCTTTGACTAATTAAGCTTTGATCTTCTACACAATGATGAAAATTTAATGATCTTTCCTACTATTCCAGATGGCCTTATAAGAAGAATGAAATATGTCTTACATTTAAGAAACCCATGGGTAATAAACTTAGATTTACAAGAAAGATAAATGGAAGAGCAACTATTCACTTTGCTGAAAGATACTTTATAAATTTGCCATAAGATCCATTTGAATATAGAATTTCTCTAATTAATTTAAAATATGTGAAACTCATAAAACTTATAGTATTTATAGAATTTAACTTTATATATTTTTCAGAAATATGAAACCTCTTAATAACATATACTTTAAAAAAAAGAATTTTGTACTTTGCTATTATATTCCAAGAGGTTCCAAATACTTAATGTCACTCTAGTAGTACAGAGGGATATAAAACATGTAAGTGATAATTATATTCTATATTAACATATTAGTGCATTAGTAATGGAAAATATTACATACTATTTAAACCACTTAGATAAGGGATTTTTGAATTGAGCTATGTAAACTTAAAAAAATAATTTGATAACAATTATAAATATAATTAGATTCCTTTATGATTCTATATATTTTATACTTTTAAAAACATTACTCTAAGAAAGGGACTACAGGGTTCCCCAGACTACCAAAAGGTTATGACACAAAAAAGACAAGAACTTCTGACCTAGACAGAATGAGGAATAAGGTAATTTTGGAGTTAAAATAAGCCTGGTCTAGAGATATAATGTTAAAAAAGATGAGGGGCTTCAGTTATCCTAACAACTGCTAAAATTCTCTCACTTTACTTCTCCCAGAAAAGAGGATAATAATTTCTTGACTTGCCTTGAGTATTATTTAAATTTTCAAAGGACAGAGGACCAGTTAAGGGAATTTCTATGGGTTTGATTCTCACCAGTGAGGATGAACTGGTGAGGTGAATATCATAGGAAACTTGGAAACTACTCCAAGTTATAAATAGTGACAGAGAATGAAAAGAAAACTAGAAATGAAATGACATGAATCCTAGATTTTTAGGAGCAAAGATTTAAAGGGTTCATTTGAGAGGATAAGTAAGATCCTATAGCTTAAAAATCTACTAGCCAGGTGGGCCCAAGAGATCTGGGAAGTCTAAAGAATAAAATTCTGAAGATCCAGAGAGGAACAGTCCCAATAAAGAAGAAAAGGAAGGGTTGTGTAAAATAAATACTGTGAATACACAGAAAACTCTTCAGCAAACTTAAAAAAAAAACATGCAGAAAAATAGAAAAAAAACCTAAGTCACAGAGAATAAATACCAGAACATAGCCCTTATACTGTAAGGATAATTACACAGTGAAGAAAGCAAAGTACAACAATAAAAACAAACCACAAAAGGATTTATTTTTATTACTAACTTCAATGAGGAAAGAAGAAAAGAAAAAAAAAGAAAGGACTGACTCACTATGGAAAGGAGAATGATAAGCTATGGAAAGAAAAATGACCTAATTGAGCCTGATTTTTGTGTCAGTTTTTCTTGATAAGGAGAATGATTTGGGGTTTGAACAGTGTAGAATAGAAATGGCTAATAGGGAATTATTAAGATAAGATAAGTAGGGAAAGAGAGAAAGAGCTGTCCTGGATGAATTTGAGTGATGTGACCCAGATCAACTCCATCTTTAGGTCTTTGAAAAACTGGCAGGTATTCCTGCAGAGTCATGGGTATTGTCACAAAAATTTTTGACAATGGGAAAGTTGATGCAGGACAAGACAGATGCACTGTTTATTTTCCCAATTTTCAGTAATCGGAGTCCTAAGAACTATAGATTTCTGAATTTGAGGCAGCTAGGTAATGCAATGGACAAATCTGTGCCTGAGTCAAGAAATCCTGACTTTAAATGTGGCTTCCAGTGTTTACTGGTTTGTGTAAAACTGCTTTAGTTTCTTCAACTATGAAATGGGATTTATAATAGCATATGTCTTGTAGGGTTGCTGTAAGAATTAAATAACACTAATTGAATTATCAAGTCCAGAGTTTTCATTGATAACTTAGTATCATCTTGGATTCAGATCTTTAGGGACCTGTGCTTTGTAAATGTATTCTCAGATACTGCAATAAGACCTACATGGGGTGTTTATGAAATTTGCAGGTGACACAAAGCTGAGAGGGATGACCAATATGTCCCATATCAGAGGCAAGATACAGAGAGATGTGTGAAAAGTCATTTGGAGATGAATTCATTTATATATAATATATAAATTAAAAAAAATCCTTCACAGGGTTAAATATGAAGCCTTACCATGTAATCCACTTCATGTTTTCAGACACGTGGCACTAGAGATGGGGGGGGAGGAGGGTTCAGGGGATAGAATGCTGGGCTTAGAGACAAAAATACCAAAATTTAGCTCAGATATTCAATATCTGTGTAATCCTGGGTAAGGCATTTCACCCCTGAAAAATGGAGATAAATACAGGATCTACTTCACAGGGTTGTTGTGAGGCTCAAATGAAATAATAATTGTAAATTCCTTAGCACACAGTGCTAAGCCTGGCTCACAGTAGGACTATATGCAAGCTAATTATCATTGTGATGATGATGATGATGATGATGATGATGATGATGATGATGATGAAGAAGGAGAAGAAATTAATAGAGTAGTTCATCTGAAAAAGATCAGGGAGTTTTGGTTGTAGGGGCCTACAAGCTCAATCTCAGTGACTCCTCATCATGTCCAGGAAGAGGAGGGTACAGTCCTACTGTTCTCAGCCCTGGCCATACCCCTTCTAGAGTGATGTGTTCTGCATGTCACCATTAAGCTTAGGAGTGTTCATGAGGACAGCCAGAAAGGCAAAGGTTACTTATGGACTGGTTGAAGGAGGTGGGGATGTTTAGTCTAGAAAAAGATTTATATGTAACATCATAATTGTCTTCAGTATTTGAGATGTCATATAGAAGAGACAGTACATGTAGTTGGCTTGTTCCCAGAAAGTCTAATTTGGAGCAATAGTTAGAAATTGCAAATAGACAAATTTCAGTCTTGATATGAAGGAAAAACCTCCTGACAGTAAGAACTGTTCAATTGTGGAATGGAGGGCTATGATAGATTGTGGACAGATAGCCTGTATTTATTGAAACAAAGTCTGAGTAAAACTATTTCATTTATATTATTCAGAGGATTCTTTTTTAGGCACCTTTTGACTAGATGTCCTCTATGATCTCATCCAAATCTAGGAATTCTTTTTATTCTTTGCAGTATTTCTAAATAAGTGTAGATGGTCATAGGGCAATAATCCCTTATATGTAAATCATAGTTATACTCTTGATTATACTGTTTTGCATTTTAGAATATTATTATCCAAATAAGGAAAGAGCAGTTAGCAAATATATTACTGTAATTTTTTTTAACTTTTCCAGGAAAATTATTTGTTTAGATTATCCAACCTTGATTAAATAAAAGCATCTACACTATTAGCTAATAGTATAAACATTTTTAAATGTAAAATATGAAAATAATTTAATTTACTATTTATTTGATTTTAAAACCCTATTTTGTTCATTTAAAATTTTTCAAAATAATTCCATTTATTAAATCTTTATTATATTTAAATTCAGTATGAGTGAATAATTTAATTATTGTTAATTCCTAGTTTGTCAGTCTTTTTTTGTAAAATATGAAAGATTGTTTTAAAAAACAATTTGAAGCAAGAAGTTAAGCTATATATATCTTATATATATGTATATATATATACATTATATATCTTACTTGTTACTAAAGGAAAAAAAAAACAATCATTCACTTGTGGCACAATTGTTGTTTGTGGTATCCAGCTAAGGAGGGCCACTCATTCTATTTTCCTGATAACTGGGCAGGAAAGAGGGCAGAGAAAACTGGTACTTGATCATGTTGAAATTCTACATTGGTCTGCACTTGCTGATCCTGTTTCTAAGAGCCAAGGTCAGAGATATGAACGATACAGAAGAATGGCACAAACTTATAAGTATTCATTAGCACAGCTGGAAATATCAGGAGAATATCATACGGAGACTGGATGGCAACCACCCACAGCTTCAAAATGAAGCATCAGAAACATCCCCTTATTGGTCAGTTTGGAATCAGACTTGAAAGTTTTCATTAGTGTGTGCTGGTATGACCAACATGGGGATCCACTCACCTTTTTCTATATATGGAACCTGATCAGAAGCTGCCTTGTGCTTTTGTTGGGTTTTATTGCAATGTCCTGAATCCTGGGGTCAGCCATGAGAGAAAGGCTCTTGTTCTTGTAGACATAGACACAGCTAATGTGGTAGTCTTTAATATCTATTTCAGTCTTCACTGTTTTGGGCCCTTTGCCTGGAGAGGACTTCCATGAGCCCAATCCCATCCATGATGGGAATCTTTGTACTGAAGAAAGTAGCCATGATGCCTTTCCTCTGAAGACACTGTTAGGACTCCCATGCATATTATTATTTCTAAAAAAAAACAAAACAGTTCCTAAGTGAATTGTTGCTTAACAACATTGGGCATTATCTTCACTGTTTTTTGAAGGTCGGAATCTAACTTTTTTGGCGACATGACAAGTCTTAATTTACCAATGTGCACTTAGGCTGGTGCATTTATAAGTCTCCCAGATTCTGCTTATGGACAATTTATTTTTAATATATGAATATTTAACATATATATGTTTAATATATATCTATGCACAATGCATATGTAAATATATACATATATAAATATGTACATATATGCCTTAATAGCTAAAAACTTCACTCATACCTTTGGGATGCCATTCACACTTGCCCACCCACCAGGGTATGGTTTTTAAAAGGGCTCAGCCCTCTGCCACCCCCAGTTGTATCTGTTTGACTGGCCCAACCTCTGTCATGCTACTTCTCAATAGGACTCTTTTGTTTCCTCTAAGTCAGTTTCCTCATGCTTTGTGGATTCATCATGCCCATTCCCCTCCTTGTCTGTGCTCCTGCCGTTTCCTATGCTTATTATCCCTTCCTTCTTAGTCTAGTGCAGGTCTTCTTCATTCATGAACTCTTCCCCAAATATTCTAGCCTACATTGCACTGGGGCAAAGACCATATCTCATGCTTCATTTGCTCTCTGCTGCCTCTCTTTGTTGATATTTAGATTTCTAAACGTGATTTTCATATATCTTCAAAATGAAAAAGTCATACTTTACAGAACCAGCATGGCCTAATTGTAGTTCCTAATGACCCACTCCTACCTCATGGACACTGATTAGTTTTTTCCAGATAAAAGATCCTTGGACTAAGAACAGTTCTGTCACAAGCAACCCTCATGTTTTTGCTGTGGCCTGAATGTCTGCATTAGTCCAGTTACTCTCACAGAATCCCAGTTTTTTTTTTTATCTAACTTACCAACTTTAAAAAGTTCTTCAGTTTTTCATATGTGTTTACACACACATTTGTATAAGTGTCAGTGTATGTATGAGTGTGTATATGTATCTGTCTACACAGATACTCAAGTATATATACCTATTTGCATCTTTTTGAAATTCATTCATCTGGTATTTCAGGAATTTTCTTCTTCCTACCAGATTATCCCAAAATGTGTAACAGATTTGTCCATCTTATTTAAATCACTTATTCACTCTTTTCCTTAACACTTTTTCATTTTTTCCTTTGTTTCCATAGAGGTACATCATGTTACTGGAATGTGCTGTACACATTTAACCTGTATTCCACAGATAGGTCCAGAGGTCACTGATAAAGCCCATCTTTAAGAAAACCACACCCACAGCACAAGCTTTCTTTAGTTTTATCAGCTTCTCACTCTGGACATGTTAAATACTGTGTATCCCAAAATTGGCATTTTATAAGGTCATTTACTATGGACTATGGAAATGAATGTAGGTATTTTTTCTTTAAGATTAGTTAGTCTAAGGCAAAAATGAAATATGCTGCTCCACACTAAATAAAGAAGTATAGACTCAGAATTTATCTCATCTAGATGGCACATTGGACAGACTTCCTGGACTTAGATCTGGTCTCAGAGACTTACTAATCATGTGACCCTGGGTAGGTCACTTAATTCTGTCTGCCTCAAGTTCCTCTTCTGTAAAATGGGCCAGAGAAGGAAATAGCAGATCAGTCCCCTGTCTTTGAGAAGAAAATCCCTCTAGGGTCACAGAAAATCAGACAGGACTGAACAATAAGAACAGAAGCATCTCTTAATGAGGTCATTCAGCCTCTAAGAGAACTTCCCCAATATGCTACCAACAGAAGAACATCTATAGAAAGTGTTTTTAAAATCTCCATCAGGAACTCTTACAATCTATGTCAGCTTTCCATTTGAGTGTATAATAAAGCTCCCAGGCCAGAAAATTTTCATAGTGTGTGTCAAATTTTTCACAATGAAACTTAAGTATTTCCAGTGTTCTCTCTGTTATAGGGTCTGACTTGTGCACATGTCCTTGAAGTGTGTCACTTTGAGATTTTGTCCTGTGCTGGACACTGAACACAGCAATGAGGCATCTCCTTATAGGACTTTGATTCAAGCCTGGTTGCTCAATAAATTTCCCCAGAAATTTATCCTGCATAATTAAAGTCATCATTTGCTCCCTTTATATATTTGTGGAATCTGGATTTTGATGGATGTTAGTACCTTTATGTGGAGGTTGGATATTATTTTGGGGAGGTCAGAAAGACCTTCTTTTCAGTCTTTTGCCTTCATCCTCCTAAGAGTTTATGACTGATCATATGAATTGAAGTCTTGCAAGGAAGACCCTCGATTTTTCTAATTCTGCTTAGATAGCCAGCATTGGAAGATTGTCAAAATTTAGTTGCCTGGAGAAGTTCATTAATATTGTATGCCAGTTCCATGATGGCATACTTGCACAGATTCTGGATGATGGACAATGCTCTCACACTTTTCTAGTTATCAGTGAAGTGAAAGGTTGTGTGGTTGCTCCCATACTTAATTTTTATTTTTTTTCCTACAAAAGATGTTGTCTTTAATGACAAGAAAAAGCAGATTAAAGCAATAACAACTCCTTTGATAAAAAGAATACATTTATAGAGGATGAAACCAGCATATTCTTGTGACTTTACACAGATAAGGAATACTGCAAAATCTGATTATTACTCAGGGAGGAGTGACGAGGTGATGGGATCCAAGGTAGCTGCTGGCAAGGGATAGAGGTGACTGATTCCCATGCTTTTTAGCATGTTTTCAGTAATATCGTCAGGTGCCTTTGAGGAGGACAGCATCAAGGTCAGTCCTGCACTAAGGGTAAATTATTTAACTTGAAAAAGCTGCAGGACAAGGCCAAAGAAGAGGGAGAGTCAGGGTATGACATTTGGTTTGCAGATGATTTTGTCCCCAAGGCCGCCTCTGAGGCCAAGTCCCAAGAGTATGATTCTCTGCTGCTTATTGTGGCCACAGTTAACACTAAGAAGACAGAGGTTCTTTACCAACTGTCATCCTCCACACGTGGAGCCCTTGGAAACAAATAAAGAAATTTTGAATGCTGGGGATAAGTTTATTTATCTTGGCAAGGTGCTTTTCAGTGATGAGGAGGCTGATGCACGTGTTGCCAGAGCTAGCCCAACATTTGGAAGGTTCTGAAAGGAAGTTTGGGAGAGGAGCATTAAGCTGCCCACCGCACTGACGGTCTGCAGAGCCGCTGGGCTGACCTCATCGGGGCACGCTCGTGAAATCTGGACGGGGTGCCATGCCACGCCAGGACACTGAACCGCTTCTGCTGGAATGGTATCAACAGCCTTCTGAAGATCACCTGGCAGCATAAGGTGCCAGACACCTAGGTTCCTCCTCAAACTAAACTGCCCAACATTCCACCTCTGCTGCAGAGAGTGCAACTCCATTGGGCTGGCCACAGCATTGGAATGCCAAATGGGCACTTGTCCAAAAGATTATTTACGGCAACTCACACAGACAAGTGGAAGAAATGATAGAAAGACACTTCTTGGGTCTCTCTGAAGAGTTTTAGAATCACTTAGGAGACATGGGAGACTGGCACAGGACCACTCAGCATGAATGCCCCAGTCAAAGAAAACACTGTACTCTAGGAGCAAAGCAGAATTGCAGGAGCTCAAAAGAAGTGTGAGATGTGCAAATTTAGGCAGCTCCATTACAAATATTTATATGGACTATTTGTGCCTGACCTGTGGTAGAGCCTTCTGGGTTCCTATGGGTCTGATCAGCCACAGTTGGACACTCTGTACCTGATCCTGACCTAGTAATGTCCTCTCTGAACCAACCAGATATTCAACACTTTCCTAAAAGGTCACATTCATTACACTTTGACTTTAAATTATAGATATAAACATGTAGGATTTGTTTAACTTTTTGGAATAATGTATTTATATGTGTCCATTGACCATTTAAGTATAATAAAAACCTTCCAAATTAAGGCGGATTGTTAAAAGTATATGTAAAGGGTCACTAATTTATACATATAACTGGAAAAAGGTATGAAGAATCACAAATTATTTTCATAATTCTCTTTTAATTGCCAAACCATAGTCTGTATCTTTATATTTCATATAGAATTCTATTCATTCATCTAATTAATGTTTAGATTGTAGGGTCTAGTTTGAAAAAAAAAACTGATAAATTCTTCCACAGAATATAGCATTTTTGAATGCCAAACTTGTGTCTTACCTAAACTTCATCTCTCATAGATGTAGTATGATATGCTCTGCATACAGTGGGTATTTCCCTTCTACCCCCCCCCCCACAACAAGCTGTTGTGGTGATTGAGCATCTGCAAAGTCTTTTACTAAATTTTGTGGGGATTCAAGTAAATGTACTGCTCAGTTCATTCTCTGCAGAACCTTCCCATTTTAGTTGGGCATATATCATAGATGCAAAAGAGGATTTTCAGAGAAGAAGGCAGATGGCATGAGCAAAGAGGCTGGTTTGTTTGGGACATAGTAAATTATCTGGCTGGAGTGGAGAGGGGGCATGGAAGGAATTGTGAGATGATATAGAAAAGGTCAGAATATGTGTCCAGATTATGGATGACTTCTAAAACCAGACCAAAATGTATATAATTTACACAGTGGGCAATGATTTCAGGAAGTAACATAATGAAAGCAGTGTTTTAGAAAGATCAATCTGGCTGATTGCAGACAGAGTGGATTGGAAGAGACAGGCTTGTAATGAAGATTGTGTGATACTCCAGGCAAGAAATAATTATGGCCTGGACTATGATGTTGGCATTTAGGAATGCTCTTGTTCTTCAAAAATATATTTGTACAATTTATTTCCACCATAGTGCAAAAGTAGAAAATGGCATTACAAGCCTGATAGAACAGTTTCTTTTAGGGTTAAACTGACAAAATGAATGAATTTTGTTTGTTTTCCACTGAATCTGAAGCATAGGCAGGTCTAGAATGAAATGGTTTTTGAAAGATGGAGGTGATTATTCTTTCTATGTTATAATTAACCTTAAATGTTTGTATTTTTCCACTTGAGAAACAAAATAAGTCCTTTCAGAGGGAGCTTCAAGGTTAGCATACAGATTGCTGGAATCAATGAAATAACAAGCTAAATTTAGTTCTCCTTGTTTTTCTGTTTTCTTGACCCCTCTTCTCTTCTTATCCTCTCTTTTGATCCTAGCAATTAAATAAGATATGTGCATAATTTTTTCACAGTAAAAATTAGGGGAAAGACTAAGAAAGCCTATAAACAAAATTTTTAGGTAGGAGAGCTCTTTCCTATTTTGATTATTTATAAAGAAGTTACAGACATTTAGAACCTGATAACTCAACCTATTTCATATTTCTCTTGATCAAATGGTAATTTAATAATCCAGACATTTTAATTGAATAGTAACAATAATAATAACTAACATGTAGTATTTATTATGTTCCGGTCACTGTGCTGAGTGCTTTATAATAATCATCTTATTTAATTCTCACCACAATCTTGCAAGGTAGGTGCTAACCTGAGGCAAGCCAAGGGTCTTACACCTAGTGTCAGAAGCTGGATTCAGACTCTGGGTTCAGTACTCTGTGCTACCTGGTTGCCCAGAGTAATATGATATAGTAATGTTAACTTCACCACTTGGAGTCCAGAAGGAATGTCCATTAATGCATATAATCAGTTCCTTTTCTCTTAAAATATATTTACCAATATTCTAATAAAAGAACCCTGAATAAATATTTTAAAGCACCTGACCAATTTCCAGTGTCCAAGATACCTAAAACACAAATGACTAGAAAGCAGTTGTTGGTGAAATAGGTTTAGACTAACATCTTGTACCGTATACAACAACAAACACAAAATGATCATGTGGCTTAAATATTAAAAATCGTATTATAAAAATTAAAAGAGGGCCTAGATCAGGTCATTTAAGACTCAGGATCTGAATTCTTTACCAGACAAGAGACATAAACAGCAATAAAAGATAAAATAGTCTCAATTATATGAATTGAAAAGCTTTTGCACAAGCAAAATTAATGCAACTAATACAGTGGAAATAATTAAGAAAGATTTTGTTTTTTTAAAAGAAATATATGACCAAAAGCTATTCTTCAATAGCTATCCTATCAATAGATAAGTGACCAAAAAGATATAAACAAAAAATGCTCAAAAGAAGAATTGCATACTAATAACAAAAGAAATGCAAGTTAAAACGAGGCTGAGGTTTCACCCAGCAAATTAATAAAAATTATAGAAGATGAAAATAGTGAGTATTAGAAGAGTTATAGAAAAACATACATACTAATGCACTGCCTAGTGGAGCTGTGATTTGGTATAATAATTCAGCAGAGGCATTCAGAATTAGGCAAAGAAATTCAATTAGGAAGTTTTTGTCAACCTTGTAACAGGCACTCTGCCAGTGCTGGGAATATAAAGGATCAAAATTGTCTCTGGCTCAAGGGGTTTGCATTCTGATAGGAGAGACAATCTATAAGTTTATACATAGATCTATACAAAATACAGGCAGAGGAGATGTAAATTCAGAAAGAATGACACATGAGCAGCTATAAGAGACCAGGAAAGGCATGTGCAAAGTGCAGAGAGAGGCAATGGAGTGGGATGTGTGTGTATTGGAACACAGATTATGTGAACAATAGGTGACCATTGAACTTAGAAAGCAGTTTACATGAAATATATAATGTGTACAAAGACTGGAAAGAGAGAAAGTGGCCAGTTTGTGAAGAGGTCATTGGGAATTGTGGGATTTAGTGATTAGTGAATGACAAGTCTCTTGATTCATGCCTTCCAATCCATCTGGATGCTGCATATGGGCTCTGATTTTTCTTCTTTGATTCAGGATGTTACTCATAGAGACAGAACACTCTCAGAGGAAGCACTGAGTCCCCACAGGTGTTGTGAGGTCCCATCTCCTGGTACAGAATATCTCTCTCCACTTTTTGGGAATGTTCTTCAGTGGGATCCCTTTCCCCCCCTACTGAATTGAGATCTTCCCCTTGCTCTCTTTGTTGTCTCCTTTGGGGTCCTCACCCACTGTCCAGCAACTCCCCTCTTTTAGCTTAAGAGAATGCAGAGATGTTTTCCCTTCATTATATACTCCTGGTTTAGTTTAGGTAGATCACACTTTCCCCAAATGCTCTACCTCCCCTCTCCCTTTTTTATGCACCATCTTAGTCTTCATTTAATTCCTTAGAGTAGATTGATTTGTTTATCTGATCAAGTATGAGGTTTTCTTCATGGTGCTCCAGGTCTATTCCTCCCTCACTGCATCTTTTATTAAAGTTCCTCCTGATCTTTTAGAAAGAAAGAAATCTAACGGTTCCTCTGTTATTTCTTTTTGACTCCACAGTTCTCTTTCTCTCTTTTTTTCTTTTAAAACCTTCTAGAAATCAGGCAATATGTTTCATTCTTTGCACTTTCCTTGCAGGCTGTGTTCACCTTTCTTGTGTTTCTTTGGTTTGGAGTGTGTACCAGTTGGATCCTCTCCTCCCATCTGTTGTTTCTGCAGGAGTGTTTCAAATTCTCCTCTTCCATTGAAGGTTCTTATTTTCTCACTGATGTTTAGTTTGAGGTTTGAAGGGCACATGGCTCTGCTGTGACTGATTTCAGAGGAGCCTCTTTCTGGTCCATCTCCTGTGGCCGGTTTCAGGGGAACCTCCTTGGGCTTGCAGTAAAGGAAGTTCCCATGGCAGTTATCGCTGTTGGCCCGAGGCATGAGTGTGGGGAACAGAGTGCTCTGCTCTCTTTGTGCTACATTCTGTCCTCTTCTCCTTCGACTCTGACCCAGACAGGAAGCCTCAGGCCTTGGAAGAAAGGATGGGAACTCTAGCTCCTCTCCCCACGCCTCCCAAATGTGGGGGATGTTCCTTTGGGTGACTTGTGATGGCTGCAGGATAGTCTTTTATTTGAGTTTCCTTTCTTTGGGAAGAACTCTTGTTCTGTTAACCAAGATTTAGCTTAAGCAGCTCAGAGATCTTCAGGATTTGAAAGCTCTTGTGGTGGTCATTGTTGTTGCTCGTGGTTTTTCCCATGAAAGCAGGCTGGAGCTACCTAGAGCATTGGGGGCAGTTTTTGTTTGTTTTATGCCTTTCAAGTGGGCCTTTCATTTCTGGATCCTCACCTTCTTCTGGGAGGTTTCTGACCCTCTTGTTGTCTTGGGACATCCTGCTTTTAAATCAGTGTATTTCTTCTCTCCTTCTCCCCAGAGGTTGTATGTTCTTTTTGGCTTCATGTCAACTTTATTCATTGACATCTTCTCCTTTGTCTTCTCTCCTGTCCGGCCTTGGGTCCTAAGATGGCTCTGCCTCTCTCAGTGACGCTGACAAGCCCCAGCTGGACACTGCCCTACTGCAGGGTCTGCCCTGCTCCTTTCTTCTGCTCTGACTTTGGTGACTGGAGTAGGGGCTGACCAGGGACGGCCTGGTCTTCTCTCCCTACTGCTGGGAGCGTCTAACCCCGGAGTAGCTGGGGAAGAAAAGGTCGCCCAAACTTGCTGGGATTTGCATTGCTCTTTTCATGTTCCATTTTAGTTTCAGAGTCAAAATAGAATAAATATACTTCCAGATGTGTGTCTTCTAGCAAGTTTCCTAGCGTGCACTAATTGTGTGTCCTGCTGTGGGCCAGGTACTCTTCTAAGGATACAAAGAAAAGTAAAAAGAACAAAACAAAACAAAATTTCCACAGTTCCTGCTCTCAAATTGCTCACAAGCTAATGACAGAGATATAAATAGTGACATACAGACTAGCTACAGACAAAATAAATAGGAAATCATCAACAGAGAAAAGGTGCCAGAACTGTTAGGAGTCTCTAGGCCACAGGTGTATTACTTTCATTGGCCAGGGGGAAAAAAGCATTGATTACAATCAATCTTCCTGAATCATTTTACCACTTGGAAAGAATGATTAATTTGAGCTTCACTTCCACACATCAAAAAATTAAAGTTTTGGCATATTCTCTCTGTGCCACAATGACCAAGTCTTAACTAATTAGTGTTCCAGACAACTCTCAGAGACCTTAAGTTAGATATGTTTACAGTCTGCATTGGGAGGAGAGGTATTTTACATCATGAATTTCTTTCCCACAGATTCCCCAGCCCCCCAGTCCCTTAAATCCATAGATGAAAAGGTTTCCCATCTCATCTTTGCATATCCCCTGCTATTTATAGAACAGTGCCAAGGAATCTAAGAAACACAGCAACTAATTTAAGGGACTACTTTTAAAATAGAGATAATAGTTCAGTGTGGAAGAACAAAGAAGGTGCATTTTCATAAAAGGCCAAGATATATGATTTGAATATCATATCACTGAGGAAAAACCTAATATATTTTTCAACTTAAGATAATTGTATCTCTTTTGGGAGGAAATTTGCTTTACTATTGACTACTCTTTTTGGTCATCCAAAACCCAGGATCTTAAAATATGAACAAAAAAGAGAATTTTTAAAAACCCATTCATTGTATTTTTGCTGTCTGTAGTTTGACCCTGAACTTTTGTTTTTTTGCTTTGCAAAGTACTTCATGACTAAGCATAGTCCGAGTTAATAAGTAACTCTCAGGTGGCTCATTGGGAGCCAGGAGGAAGGAGATGGAATGAAGCCTAAAATATCATTGACAATCAGAAGTATCCCATTTTTCATTCATAAAATATTACTCCTATCTTGTTTTGACTTACACATGAAAACTGATAAGCTTACTGCATTTTGTTGGCAAGAGTGGCCTGTAGGTATGCCTATTTCAGCAAGTGAAAAAGCAAATGATATAGTAGAGAAAAAGAAATGCTTTTTATTAATAATAAATTTAGTAGGCTTTGGAATTCTTTATATAAGTAGTAATTCATTAAAAGGATTACAATTTCTAAAAGGCTATGACCTCCATGACTAAATGCATGCTTGAAGATCTCATGAGCAGCTTATGAGACTAAGTAAAGGTATTTTTTGACCTTACTGATAAATTCATTGAACCAGATGATCAACTATGAGAGCCTCTTGAAAGGAATTAATCTATGTCTTCGTCTCACATTATTTTCTATTAGAAAAGTATGATGAAATTAAAATTATCCTAGTTGCTATTTAAAACTTTTTGCAGAGGTAACCTAGAAGTGCACTCCAGTAAGTTGGACTCTTGTCCAGACTCTAGATTTTCATGTATTTTTAGATTTATGAGTATGGCAGATGAGTGATCAAATATGCCTTGATAATCCTGCCACAGAATTGATACATACCAATGCCCGAGGGATTTAAAGTGATGTGAAAGTTGTATCTCATTTGTTCTTAATATATGTCTAAGGGATGAATAGAGGACAGATAATTATCATCCGTATTTTCAAAAGGATGAGATAACTTGCTTAACTAATTAACTGGGGCTTTATCATCTAAACTCTCAATGTTGGGTTCTGACCATTAGAACACACTTAAGTAAACATGAATTAAAATTACTTTTCTCTAGATGTCTTAGGGTCTGGTTCTATATAAATAAAGCTACCATTTTACTGTAAGGAAAAGGCAATTAAATCATAGCATTAGGAACTTTTAAGATATATTTTTATGTAGACTGTTGAACTTTGACACCTGGGAAAAGGTAATGAGATATAGAAATTTATGCTTACCATGTCAAGTTCTCCAGGGTTCTCAGTGCTTATCCCATAATGGGCCCTCAATAAAATGTTTGAGTGAATGAATGGTTTATCATTTAATTCCATTGTCCTTCATTTGGCTTTAGTTATTTCACCTTTATGACCATCCACAGAGTATATCCACTTTTGTCAAATTTATTTGAATTGTTTTTGCAAGCAGTCACAAAATTCACTGTATATTTATTTTTACCAAGCCATATTTGACTGTGAAAACACAGGCATCCTGGGACTAGGAAGATTTCTTTTTAAAAATATTGTTTATCTTTGAAAATAACAAAAATTAGTGATAGTAAAAGAAACAATATGCAGTTTTAAAGATGATTAAATGACTTTTTAATTCCTATTTTTTTCTCCCCAACCTCTCTAATGTCTTTAAACATTTTGCCTCTCTGTATTTGGACCCTTGTTTCAAACAAGTTGTCTCCCTTAACCTATCTTGTCACAGAAGCAAAAAGATGGACTCTCCACACATATTATAGGCTTACTCTGGTCTATTTAATTTGTTTAAGCGCTTCATTTCTCAGAATCTGGTTTGAAAGAGAGGGAAGATAGCATGTAGGGACTCTTTAGATTTTAGAATAGGTGATATACAATTTTATTGATATTATACTGACATTATATTAGAATAAAAGACAACCTTAAAATTTTTATTTTTGCAACAAATTTAAAATTGCAAGTTTAATCTAGTTTGTAAATTAGTAACAGCCAAAGGCATAAAAGAAAAAAAATTTTTGCCTGGAAATTTCACATAGGTAACTTTCTGTACAAAGTTCTCCAGCAGTTCTTGCTATACATTAACTTTTAGTTACGGTACAATCACCCCCTAAGAGCTAAGGACTCATGCTTACTATTAATAGGGCAAGAGAGACTCATAAAACATTACACAGCAGCAGTCCAGAACGTGGCATTGAACTTTTCCATAAGGGTGTTGCTCATGGACATTTTTCTCTCAATGGACTATGATCTATCAAATTTTTTAAAATTATTGTTTCTATCAGCCATATAGCAGTTTTGCACTGGAGCCCTATAAATGAGATCCATACTAACATTCATAATTCAGGGTAAAATGCTTTTAATTGTGTCAGATTGAATTAAAAATATCACTCTTCACCCTACTGGACTAGCTATCCCTGATGACCCTGAGTGTTTTGTTTACTAATGTATTTCACTGTTTCAACTTCTAAAAGATCTGAGTCTTATTTTAAGGCTTGCTTTAAATCCCTATTCTCATAGAACTTTAGTTGTTATAACTATGCCAAATGTTAATTAGAATAAATGAAAAATTTTCCACTTCTACATGATGGAAGTGTTTATTTGCATTAAAAAGAATGCCTAATTCATTACAAATTTAGTCTCTAAGCACTTTGACACTGTACATCTGGTGGAAGAGAAAATTTTAGAAGATTAGAGAGAATTTTTTAGAAAAACACATATATAAATGGACTTAATGCTGATTTTAAAAATATATATAACTTAAAAGTTTACTTTGCTGATAAAATCTTAGTAGTTTGTCTTATTTTTAAGGGAAAATTATAAAATGGCAGCAATAGTATTTAGAATTGTTTAGGAAAGTTGATCAAATAGTACTTATTTGATCAAATAAAAACTGCATAATTTTTTATTCTTCTTAAAATTATTTGTAGCTGATAATTCGGACAGTCTTTATCTTTTAAAGCCAATAGGGACTTCTTTGTGTCTCAGTTTCCTCATCCATAAAATGAGGATTTTGGACTAAGTGATCGTTTCACTTTCTTGCCAGTTATAAAATGCTGTGACTCTCTCGCCTTAAAGAACATGTAGTCCCCCCCTACATATATATATATATATACACACATATATATATATATACATATATATACACACATATATATATATACATATATATATATATATATGAGCTTCTTTGAGCTTAGCAAGGACATCTTGTAGGATCTCCAAGTATCATTATCATCCTTTCCTAGGTGAGGACTCTGAGTCAGAGGCAATACTCTGAGTTTACATAAAACCAGACCTTGGTTTCTTTGACTCCCAGCTAGTCTGTGCTCTCTGGCCCCTTCATGTTGCTTCTATTGTTTTCTTCCCTCAAGATATTGAACTTCTGTTTTCAGGAACTAATTTTCCTTCTTCCATTTGTTCATGGAGAGAAAGGAACTACGTGAGATTCATTTTTCTTGTATTGTTATAAATTAAAAAACCCTTATCAGTCCAAAGCACTTGTTGGTCATACCTCAGAACTGTGAAATGAATGCTCAGGAGATTTCTTATCTTAGAATACCAGGCAGGCTGAATATATACTGCAAGAGCAGCATTTTTGCTTCTAAGTCTGTCCAAAGTCTGTAAGCACATTAAAATGAAGTTTAAAAGTCCATTGCCCTCTTCACAATCATAGATTTCAGATTTGAAAGGAACCTAAGCAGCTCTCAAGTCCAACTCTTTGCCTCTTTATTTGTCTCCTCCAACATCTATTTTATAACACTGCATTAAAGAATGCCAATAATAGCATGAATAAAACTTTCTTTAAGAAGAAAAATAATTATATATAGTTGTAATTCTAGGGGGGGAAAAACATTGAATTTCATTTGGAATATGATGGGGGCCATCCAAAAGTGTGAGGCAGAAGAGGGACATGATACCTATTCACAAAACAGATTATTCAGGTCCCTGTCCCCAGGGCAAAATGAGTGGATAGATTTTAACATACTGAATGACACAGCATGCATGGGAAAAGATCCCAGCAGTACGTAAAAATAATTTGAATCTTAAGATTCCATGTAACAGAAATAGGTGTAAATTCCTATACTTGGGTTCAGGAAATCTACTGGAAAAGTACAAGATATGGGAGGAATGGTTGAACAGCAGTTTTTGTGGAAAAGTCCTCAGGGTTTCTGTGGTCGGAAAGCTCAATGTGAGTCAAAAAGGGAAACTTGGCAGATAAAAATAATATAATTCTGAATGAGGGAGGTGAGAATCACTCTGCACTTAGTCCTAGTTAGACCTTATCTGGAGCATTGTGTTCGATTATAGGGGCTACATTTTTTTGGGGGGGGGAAGTTGATAAGCTGTAGCACCTCCACTAGAACCTCAATTAGAATGATAAAGACCCTCAAGGCCTTGTCAAATGGGTATCTTTTGAAGGAACTTGGGAAGTAAGGACTTAGGGGGGACAAAATAGTTGTCTTTAAAGTTTTTGAAGAGCTATCTGGTGGAAAACACTGTCATACTTAGCCCCACAAGAACCAGAAGTACTAAGTAGAATTTGCAGGCATAGATTTAGACTTGATAGAAGAGAAACATCTTTTCAATTAGACTTATTGTTACAAATGGAATGCCCTGCTTCAAAGAAAATAGTAGGTTTTTCATCACTGGAGATCTCTAAACAATGACTGCATGGCCACTGTCAGATAGGAAGATGGGATTTCTATTCAAATATGGGATTGTGTAGATCAATTCTAATTCCAATTTTGCTATTTTTTTTTAGTTGGGAGGAAGAATGATAAGTTATTCCAAGTGGCAGTAAAGATCAGGGAGAGGAAATAGAGAGTAATATAGGATATAGGAAATACTTCTGGGGTGGTAACAATAGAACTTAACAGCAGATTAGATAGAAGACTTGAGGGAAATCAAGAAGTCAAATATAATCCCAAGGTAAAAGACTGAGAAAGTAGAATGGGAAAGAAATAGACACATTGAAGTGAGAAAGTTGGTCAAGTTTAAGGGAAAAGATGACAAATATGGTTTAGGATATTAATCATTAGTATTTCTATATATTACCAACAAAATCCAGCAGCAAGAAATAGAAAGAGAAATCCTATTGAAAATAACTGTAGATAATATAAAGTACTTGCCATCTCTACCTACTTACCAAGACAAACCCAGGAACTCTATGAGCACGATTTCATAATGCCTTTTACAGATCTAAACTGGAAAAATATTAATTGTTGATGAATGCATTCATATAATTCTTGATCGCCTAAGCAAATATAATAAAAAATGACAGTTTTACCTAGCTTAATTTATTCAGTGCCATACCAGTCAAACTACAAAAACTGTATTTTATAGAACTAGAAAAAATAGTACTAAAATTTACCTAGGAGAATTTGTTTCTGCAGAATTAGTAAAGGGAACCAATGGGAAAAAAAATGTGAAGGGAAGTGGCTTAACCACACCAGATTTCAAATTATATTACGAAGCTATAATCATCAAAACAATCTAGTACTGGCTAAGAGGTGGATAGATTGGTAGAATATATTAGGCACACAATACAGTGGTAAATGACCATAAGAGACTAGTATTGAATAAACCCAAAGAGCCAAGCCTTTGGAATAAGAACTCACTATTTTTTTTTCTTTTTAAATTTTTTTTTAATTTTATTTTATTTGCATAACATATGTGTGGGTAATTCTTCAACAATAACCCTTACATAGCTTTCCGTTACAAATTTTTCCCCCCAACTTCCCCACCCCTTCCCTAGATGGCAGGATATCCACTACATGTTAATTATGTTAAAATATTGGCAAATCGAATATATGTATACATATTTCCAAACTTATCATTGTTGTGCAAGAAAAATCTTATCTACACAAACGATATATCAGATAAAGGAAACACAATGTAAGCAAACATCAATCAAGGAGTATGAGAATGTTATGTTGTGGTCCACATTTCGCATCCCTCTCTCTGGGTGTATATGGCTTTCTTCAGTGAACAATTGGAGGTGGTTTGAAACATATCATTGTTGAAGAGAGCCATGTCCATCAGAATTAATTGTCATATAGTACTGTTGTTGCCATGTATAATGATCTCCTGGTTCTGCTCATTTCACTCAGCATCAGTTCATGTAAGTCTCTCCAGGCCTCTCTGAAATCATCTTGCTGGTCATTTCTTACAGAACAATAATATTCCATAATATTCATATACCATAATTTATTCAGCCATTCTCCAATTGAAGGGCATCTATTCAATTTCCAGTTTCCAGCCACCACAAAAAGGGCTGCCACAAACATTCTTGCACATGTGGGGCCCTTTCCTTTCTTTATGATTTCTTTGGGATATAAACCCAATAGAAATGCTGCTGGGTCAAAGGGTATGCACAGTTTGATAACTTTTTGAGCATAGCTCCAAATTGTTCTCCAGAATGGCTGTATCCGTTCACAGCTCCACCAATAATGCATCAGTGTCCCAGCCCTCCCACAACCCCTCCAACATTCATCATTAACTTTTCCTGTCATTTTAGCCAATCTGACAGGTGTGAAGTGGTACCTCAGGGTTGTCTTGATTTGCATTTCTCTGATCAACAGTAATTTGGAGCACCTTTTCATATGACTATAAATAGTTTTAATTTCATCCTCTGAAAATTGTCTGTTCATATCCTTTGACCATTTATTGATTGGAGAATGGCTTGAATTTTTATAAATACGAGACAATTCTCTATATATTTTTGAGATGAGACCTTTATCAGAACCCTTGAATGTAAAGATGATTTCCCAATTTATTACTTCCCTCCTAATCTTGTCTGCTTTGATTTTGTTTGTACAAAAACATTTTAACTTAATATAGTCAAAGTTATCTATCTGGTTTTCAATTAAGAGTTCCAGTTCTTCTTTGGACATAAATTTATTCCATCTCCAAAGGTCTGAGAGGTGAACTATATGACATTCCTCTAATTTACTTATAGTATCACTCTTTATATCCAGATCATGAACCCATTTAGATCTTATCTTGGTAAGTGGTTTTAGATGTGGGTCAAGCCCTAATTTCTTCCACACTAGTTTCCAGTTTTCCCAGCAGTTTTTGTCAAATAGTGAATACTTATCCCAAAAGCTGGGGTCTTTGGGTTTATCAAAAACCAAATTACTATAGTTATTGCCTAGTTTGTCTTGTGATTCTATCCTATTCCACTGATCGACTGCTCTATTTCTTAGCCAGTACCAAATGGTTTTGATGACCGCTGCTTTATAATATAGTTTTAGATCTGGTACAGCAAGTCTACCATCGTCAGCCTTTTTTTTTCATTAATCCCCTTGAAATTCTTGACCTTTTGCTTTTCCAAATGAACTTTGCTACTATTTTTTCTAGATCTGTAAGATAATTTCTTGGGAGTTTGATTGGTATGGCACTAAATAAGTAAATTAGTTTGGGTAGTATTGTCATTTTTATTATATTCGCTCGTCCTACCCATGAGCATTTTAAGTTTTTCCAATTGACTAGGTCTGATTTGATTTGTGTGGAAAGTGTTTTGTAATTTAGTTCATATAGTTCCTGACTATCCCTTGGCAGATAAATTCCCAAATATTTTATGCTATCAACAGTTATTTTGAATGTAATTTCTTTTTGTATCTCTTGCTGCTGAACTTTATTGGTAATATATAAAAATGCTGATGATTTATGTGGATTTATTTTGTATCCTGCCACTTTGCTAAAGTTGTGAATTGTTTCTAGTAGTTTTTCAGTTGAGTCTCTAGGGTTCTCTAAGTATACCATCATGTCATCTGCAAAGAGTGATAATTTGGTTTCTTCACTACCTACTCTGATTCCTTTTATCTCTTTTTCTTCTCTTATTGCTGAAGCTAACATTTCTAATACAATATTAAATAGTAATGGTGACAGTGGGCAGCCTTGTTTCACTCCTGATCTTATAGGGAATGGTTCTAGTTTGACTCCATTACATATGATGCTTGCTGAAGGTTTTAAGTAGATACTACTTATCATTTTAAGGAAAAGCCCATTTATTCCTATACTCTCCAGTGTTTTTAATAGGAATGGGTGTTGGATTTTATCAAAGGCTTTTTCTGCATCTATGGAGATAATCATATGGTTTTTATTAATTTGGTTATTAATATAATTGATTATGCTAATAGTTTTCCTAATATTGAACCAGCCCTGCATTCCTGGTATAAATCCTACTTGGTCATGATGTATTATCCTGGGGATGACTTTCTGTACTCTTGTTGCTAAAATCTTATTTAAAATTTTTGCATCAATATTCATTAGGGAAATGGGTCTATAGTTTTCTTTCTCAGTTTTCTCCCTACCTGGTTTAGCGATCAGCACCATATCTGTGTCATAGAAGGAATTTGGTATTACACCTTCTTTCCCTATTTTTTCAAATAGTTTATTTAGTATTGGGATTAATTGTTCTTTGAATGTTTGGTAAAATTCACATGTAAATCCATCTGGTCCTGGAGATTTTTTCTTAGGGAGTTGATTAATAGCTTGTTCTATTTCTTTTCCCGAAATAGGGCTATTTAAATAATTTATTTCCTCTTCTGTTAATCTGGGCAATCTATATTTTTGTAGATATTCCTCCATTTCATTTACATTATCAAATTTATTGGCATAAAGTTGGGCAAAGAAACTCCTAATTATTACTCTAATTTCCTCTTCATTGGAGGAAAGTTCTCCCTTATCATTTTTGAGACTAATAATTTGATTTTCCTCTTTCCTTTTTCTAATCAAATTAACTAAAGGCTTATCTATTTTGTTGGTTTTTTCATAAAACCAACTCTTACTTTTATTTATCAATTCAATAGTTTTCTTATTTTCAATTTTATTGATCTCCCCTTTAATTTTCAGAATTTCCAATTTGGTATTTAATTGAGGGTTTTTAATTTGGTCTTTTTCTAGCTTTTTTAATTGTAAGCCCAGTTCATTAATCTTCTCCTTCTCTGTTTTACGCAAGTAAGCATCTAGAGATATAAAATTACCCCTTATAACCGCTTTAGCCGAGTCCCACAAATTTTGGTATGTTGTCTCATTGTTGTCATTCTCCTGGATGAAATTTTCGATTGTGTCTATAATTTGCTCTTTCACCCATTCGTTCTTCAGGATTAGATTATTTAATTTCCAAATAACTTGTGGTCTATTTTCTCCTGGCCTTATATTACATGTGAGTTTTATTGCATCATGATCTGAGAAGGATGCATTTACTATTTCTGCTTTTCTGCATTGGATTTTGAGGTTTTTATGCCCTAACACATGATCAATTTTTGTATAAGTTCCATGAACCCCTGAGAAAAAAGTATACTCCCTTCTATCACCATTCAATTTCCTCCAGAGATCTATCATACCTAACTTTTCTAGCCTTTTGTTAACCTCCCTAACTTCTTTCTTATTTATTTTGTGATTTGATTTATCTAATTCTGAGAGAGCAAGGTTGAGATCTCCCACTAGTATAGTATTACTGTCTATTTCTCCTTGCATCTCTCTTAACTTCTCCTCTAGGAATTTGGATGCTATACCACTTGGTGCATATATGTTAAGTATTGATACTGCTTCATTGTCTATGGAACCCTTTAGTAAAATGTAGTTTCCTTCCTTATCTCTTTTAATTAGATCTATTTTAGTTTTTACTTGATCCGAGATAAGGATTGCTACCCCTGCCTTTCTTTGTTCACCTGAGGCATAGAAGATTCTGCTCCAGCCCTTTACCTTCACTCTGTATGTATCTCTATGTTTTAGATGTGTTTCTTGTAAACAACATATTGTAGGATTCTGGCTTTTAATCCGGTCTGCTACCAGCTTCCGTTTTATGGGAGAGTTCATCCCATTCACATTCACAGTTAAAATAACTATATCTGTATTCCCTGCCATCTTATTTACCCAGAGTTATGATTTTCTCTTCCCTTTCCCCTCTCTCCCTTCCCCCTCCCCAGTACTTTGCTCTTGATGACCACCTCCCACCAATAATCCTCCTCCCTTTAGAGTCCCTCCCTCCCCTTTATACCTTTCCCCTAATCCTTCTATTAGTTTATCCCTTTCCTTTTCTCCCCTCCCTCCTACCTTCCCACAAGGAGGTTCAGGTCTTTCTTTGAAGCCAAATGTGTCTGATATACTCTCTTAGAGTCCAATCTAATGAGAGTAAGGTTTACACAATACTCATCACCCTCCCTTCTTTCCCTCAATTATATTAGATCTTCTATGTCTCTTTATGAGATTTTGCCTTATTTTACCTCCTTTATTTTTACTTTATTTTGCCTCCTTTTCCCCCCTCCCCCCTTTTTCTTTTTCAGTATGGTATCCCTTCCACCTCTAATTTCTTTTCCATTATTATCAAAGAAAAATCAAATTATACTGCTATTCTTTAAAGGATACCTATAGTAGGAATATAGTTCTCAAGAGATTTCCTTTTTACCTTTTTATGTTTCTCTTGAGTTCTCTATTTGGAGGTCAAATTTTTTGTTCAGATCAGGTCTTTTCATTAGAAATAGGTGAAATTCTCCTGTATCATTGAATGACCATCTTCTTCCCTGGAAGATGATGCTCATTCTAGCTGGATAACTTATTCTTGGCTGTAAGCCAAGTTCTTTTGCCTTTCGGAATATCTGGTTCCAGGCCCTTCGATCCTTCAATGTGGAAGCTGACAGATCCTGTGTAATTCTAATGACA